>JAMAIE010000011.1:183773-316045 GCA_023627795.1 Barnettozyma californica | reverse complement strand
AGTCCTAAAGTAGACTACCACGTCAGATACTAATTCCAAATAATATACTTACTTAAGCCTAATCCACATTTCCACAAAAATAAGGAATATCCGTATCCATACCGTCTGTATATCCCAAAGGGGAAATTTTCTTGATATTATCTAAGAGATTCTCAGTTAGGTCTAAAGTAGGACCCGCTGTGGCTTCTAACTATTCTCAAGTACTTGTACATCGTAAGCTCTACTGCGCCTAGAAGACCACATCGTGGGTCACCACAGCGTGTGATAAAATAATTGTGCTCTTCACTCAAATTATAATAATTTGAGAGGTATTTGTGTGCCAGCCAGTACTCCGCCTAAGTGAGTGTAAATCTTACTTGACCAAGGATACTAGTTTTGATATGTTGAGACTTTTTACTTATAAACGACTGAATTGTATTATAAGATTTCAACTGACACCCACTACAACTATATGTATATCAAAAAAATTTGTAAATAGATTAATTCACAATAAGAGAGCACTATTCTAGAGCTAGTTGTGAACAATAGCTGGTAAGTTAGCTATACTGATAAACCTATCAATAGCCTACCTATTGTGTACGGATATACCGTCGGATAACAGCGCAATAATGTGGAAATGTGGATTAGACTTAAGTAAGCCATTATATGGAACTTATATCTGACATGGTAGTTTCCTTTAGGACTTTCACTGATGATTTTATATTAAACTAATTAAGTAATATTCCTTTAGTAGGAACACCTCCTTATATACTTTATTATTATTAGATTTTTATCTTCTTAAGCAGAATTCCCTTTTCTAGTTTATCATGTTGATAAATCGCTTATTCATCACCAATAAAATATCCCTTAACTCATAACCAACAATTTGCAAGTGATAACTCGACCCACTACAACTCTGATTCATGGGTCAATCCGTGTGATGGTTAAGGTTCAAGATATAAGAATCCACTATATGTCGAAGCTCACGTACTGCATTGACTATCGTACTAAATATTTATTTGACTATTAACTACTGGCTGCTGACATCATATATGAGTCAGCAATTTCTGTTTTAGCGTTAATAGTATCATCGGGCTTTGAATCCTGTTGTTGAAACTTCATTGATCTGGGCTGACTTTGGACTTCTTCCTCTTCTTGTTTCTTCATTCAGTCATATTCTCTGCTATGGCACCTGCACTACTGGCACACCACAATCCTCGCAGAATCGAGGAGCTTACTGGAGAACTGCTTATTTCTGGTGGACTCGGAGCGGCCAAAGGCGCTGCCATCTCTGTCTCCACTGCAATGATGCTACGTTTATTGAGCCCCACTTATCGCCACGCACGTACACAGGTGAAGGTGTGGTATCATGTTACGTGGATTAGCATGGGGATTGTCTTCTGGGCAGATAAGCAGTTGGTTAAGTTCGAGGAGAGAGTCGCTCGAGAGGAAGGAGAACGACAGCGCAAGATTTTGGATGAGGCTGCTGATAGGGGTATCTTTATTGAGGGCTGATTCTATGCGTTATTGCTTTACCGTATTTGTTAATGACATACGTTTTATGACTGAACTTTAGAGTGAGGGGGTGTCTAGATGTGGGTTTGAAGTAGGTTGTTTCGAAGAAGAGATGTCTTCTCTTCTCTTACAATAATACTTTTGGGACATAGAGCCACAGCTCTGCTTGTTTCAACGCTCCCGGGGCACATTTCATTGAATGATTAATAGATAGTATAGTAGAATTCTGAAAGATCACAAAAGAAACTGTTTGAAGGCCGGTGCTCACTGCCTCACGTACAACAACACAATGGTCCCCCCCTCTATGGATAGATACCGCGAATTATTTTAACTATCAGGATTTAGCGAATAATCCATTAGTTATAAGATGAAGGTCGTATGTTCATTTCGATGCTTCACGTTGCAAAACGAGTGTCGAGTCTGCCAGTGTTTAATCGAATCGAAAGGATCAAAGAATTGCAGATCGATCTTGAGTAATAAACGTTCCACGCCTCATAACAAGACCCAACCAAAGGCCTTACAGACCTCACAGAAGAGTATGAATGACCTTATAGAAATTTGAGATAAAGGAATTTTTATTCTATACTTAATAGCCACAAGACTGAAGAGATTCACCTTCTCAAGCAATCATCTGGAGAAACTTGTATCAAGCATTTCCTTGATGTAGGTGGTGATTGATCAACAGAAAAAGAATTGTCGCGAAAGAAACAAAAACCATCACAAGTAGCCTACGTATACGGAATATTCAACAAGATGCGCCAGAAACGTTCGGAAACGTTGATGAGTGAGTTCATATGGTTTGAAATTCGTTAAGCTTGCATTTATATTAACAGAGCAATCTCTCCAGAAAAGGTTGACGTCAATACCGACCTGCTGATATCAAGATTACAGAATATGATTCAGCTATCTGCATCAACAGCGCCCAGAGAGCTCCAGGCGTCGGAAATGCTCCAAATCGAGTCAAATGCAGCCATGATTACGCGACTGGTAGAGGAACTTCTCTCTGTTTCAAGAACTTTGAAAGAGAGTTGGCTACTAAACCAAATGCCTCAAAAGGACACTACGACAAACACAACTACTACAGATGCCAAACAATTTGGAATTATCCAAGACGTTATGAGCACGATACTACAAAGTAGGACATTTGACGAAGAGTTGAGTGAGGGAGAGGATGACGTAGAAGTGGTAGAGGAGGATAATGAAAATGCGACTATGGAGCCTGAGCGTGGTCTCGTTAAAAAGATAAATGAGGAAATCGAGGCCAAAGAGAACCAAAACTTGGAGACAGAAACCAAAGATGAATCCAACGAACAGACGCAAACTGAGAATAAGGATGGGGAGAGCAAAAAAGATTCGGAGGAAACTAATGTCAATGTCAATGATTTTAACTATGGGGATTCTAACGGGAACAACACCATTGATAGCATTTCCAATGGTTTGAGTGACTACAACTTGGATACTTATGGTAATGACAATTTAGATGGCTTAGATTTTGGTACGTTCGGGGACGACAATGATCAACAGGACATCATCATGTTGGAATGAGGTGTATACTGGGAAGAGAACTTCTTACAAAAATCTACCTAAAGTTAAATCATGATATTCGTAACTATGTGTAGGAAATGTCCTTTTATCTATTTCCTCTTAAAGTCATTCAAGTTGATGTAATTGGAAGATGCCCTTCTGTTATGTTTAATATCTCCCTCCATGTCACTATCGTACTCAAATATGCAGCTTGTTGAAGGAGTTGAGCTATTGTATTCCTTGTCACTCAGGGAACTTGTCAGATCACCAAATGAAGGCAATATATCCAATGGGTGCAGAAGATTTTCATACGGATCGCTGTTATGTTGAATGTGATTAAATGACGCTTCAAAAGTAGTGTTGCTATCAGCGTCATTCTCCTTTTCATTAAAAATACTGGTTCCATTATGCAAATGTGGACTTGTGGGAGGTAGAGTGAAGTCAAACATGTCATCTGGGCCATACTCATCTATTGAGTTAACCGTGAGATCTATCGATGTATCCAACAACGTTGGAGAGTCAATAGTGGTTTCATTGAGTGGTGGTACCTGTGGTGATAGTGTAGACATTATGGCTGGAGATGCTCTTGAAGGTGAAGATTTATTGCTCCCCTTTATTTTGATTACTCTTCTTTTTTTCCGTGTGCTTAATGAAGACTGTGAGCTCTGCATCGACTCCTCTGCAAACTCTTCTTTCAGAGAGATTCTCTCCAAAACACCATCAAATTTAGAGGGCAACAATGACAATGTGTTGAAACAACCGAAAACATCATTTGGTCGTTGCTTGTTTGCTATTTCTGGCCGGGAAGGCTTCGTGTAGTCTTCAATCTCAATGTCATGAACGGCATCCATTCCTTCAAACATGCTATACCCATTCACAATCAAGGGCAATTCATTCTTGACGAATCCCAAGCACATTCCTAATGCATCATTTCTGATTTCGCAGACAACATCGTCGTCCAACAATTCATCTATAGAACTGGTCAGCTTGAACTCAATTTCTGGGTCCTGATTAAACACCAAAACTAATTTATTAATCTTTTTGATAAAGATCAAAGTCATCACAGAGTCCACATGGAAGTCTGAAAGACCAAAATCAATAGGAATTATAGTAGATTTGTTTGCCATCACAAAACGTGGCTTAGTGAAATCATCAAACTCCATAAGATTCAACGAGTTGATCTCCAGTCTCGAGTTTAAGCCTAGTTCGAGCTTTCCGTGATATTTGAACTCGACTTGTAACTGAAGTCTATCCAATGAGAACTCTTGGATGTCGAGGATCTTAAGCACCGGTGGGGTCCTGTCCAAATGTAATGTTTTGAGGTGCAGCTTGTTGGGGAACTGTGGAATGTGAAACTGCGAAAGCGTCTTATTGATCATCGACTTGAAGTCAATATGCTGGAGGTCCGTCCAGTTGAAGAGGAAGGACATGCTGCCTTGTTTCAATGTGGTGTAGGTTGGTTGAGATCTATAAAAGCAATGCTATGACACAAAACATGGGGTGGCTGGTCGAAATGAGGGGTTACACTTTATGAGCTCCCTGAGATTCAGACGAGTCTAGATATACTTTACTCTATGTGTGTGTATAACTTGACAAAGTGTTGAGGATGTTAATAAAGTCGGTGGTTCAAATAAATTTGGTGTGTAAATTGTTTGATCATGCATCAGCTCAACATTTTTAGCACATGTCATTTTCCCAACTTTATGTCCCAAAAAAACTGCGCGAGAATTGGATCTTCGAATAAGAAAAATAGGAATTCCGAGACAAGCGCTGGTTCCTAATTCAGTATACAGTACTTACAATCACTTCTCATTATATATTCTGAACAGCGACTCAACATTAAACTATATTGGAGGTATCTGAATTCAGCGAGCAACTGTTGAAATGATCATAATTGGGATCACATACTGGGTTTAAGAACTTGTAGTTTCTCCGTTCATAAAATCTCGTGCCTGGCATGTAAAGCCTATGCTGATGAGAGGCATCTCGATATTGTGTGATGATACACTGTGGAGTTAATACTTCACCCAAGGCAAATTTTCTTACCTTCTTTAACTGATGGTCGAACTCCACTTCTTTCCTCATCTGTTGATATGTCTTCTCCTTGGGTATCTGTGGCTTCTCTGAAGGCTTATCGTGGAAATAACCCCAAATACACCAGAACACGGACAGAGCAACAGCCAAAAGAATGAGCACAATTATACCCCAGATAATCCATGGTGTGTGCTTGATGTCTTCTTTCCATGTAATCACCCTCTTGGCTGATGTATGTGCAGTTCTTGTGACTGATGAATTAGTCGAATACATATTTACTCTAGGAGTTGAAACAACAACAGCTACAATTAGATGCTTGCTGAGATATATTCTCAGTCCTAGTTCGTGGTACTTTTCGGGAATATTTGAATATCTTCAGTCCTGGTTTTTCCCCATCTAGAAGCTGCAATGAGAAGGCAAAAAGAGCAGAAAATCAAAATATACCATAAACTCGAATTAGTCCTAGGTAAACCACTTATTTAACCGATACCCTCAATACTAGCACAATATCTATACTTGGTTAGTCCACTGCTTCAAGTCGTCTCCCTTTTGGATCTCCACAAACTTCTTCCCCTTCTTGAATACCCTGATCAAGCTGTAAAACACAGGGACTCTCTGTTTTTTCTCCAAGATTTCATTCTTCTGTACTTTAATTTCATAACCGTCGAGCTTGTTAAACTGTTCGTAGCTCGTGCTCTCTGTTTCTATTAGCTTCTTCTTCAGTATCTCTAATATACTCATTAGTTTCTGTATACTATCGCCAGCAGCCATGATCAACACCTGTTTTTGGTCTTCATCTCCTAGTTCAAGCACTTTCAGTAGTTGATCAATACGTTTCTTCATGTTGTCGCCCTTCCTCACTGTTATTTTCTTCAGCAGTGAGTCTCTTGTTGTCGCTTGCGTCTGAAGGAAGGAAAAGTTAAAACTTTCATCTCTAGTATCAAGTTGGGTATTGCTTTCTAGTTTCATCCTCTTTGCTGGTGGCTGCTCTATAGATTCTTGAGAGCTTCGTGTTGTCTTCTCAACTGCCATCTTGTAGCTGTAACTCTCTAAGCACATTAGTGTGTGTGTGTGTGTGTGTGTGTGTGTGTTGAAAAGCTCATCGCGCAAGTGCCTGAAAAGCTCTTTTTGATCGGGGCACGACTACAATATGAGCGTAACAATATTAACCATTGGCTAAACATTTACATTTTCCCCTCCATGATTTCTTTACCAAGACTCTCAATAAATTGGATCTTCAGTTTAATATCACGAAGATTACATCTGAGGTATTTTAATGCTTCAGTTGTGAATATTTTATCTTTATTCACTTTCTGCCCTTCATTAACCAACGATTTGTATGCCTTGTACAAGCTAAAAAAGTGTTTCCATTGTAATTTTGACCAGTGATCTGAGTCTCCAGAAACCTCTTCTTGTAACTTTGGTCCACTTAGCTCTTGAGATCGTGGAGTTGGGAGCAAAGGTAATGTAGGTGATTTTTGTGAAAGAGATGGAAGAGATTGTGGCAATGGCATTATTGCCTCCTGTGCTTGTCTTAGCTCGCTTCTTTCAGGTCGAACTTCTGCTTCGCGCTCTATCACTGGCTCATTTGTGGATACCCTTGGCGCTGGTAGAGTCGGTGGTTGCGAGAGTAACGAGGGCTTCAACTGCTGAGGAATCTTGGAAACATGGATGTTATTGGAAACGTTAAAATTGGTACTTGTCGATTGCCCATTTGGTCTAGTGGTCTCATCTAGTGTAGTTGATCCTTTTGTAGGTTCAGGTAACTTTGGGTACAGCGGTTTGAGTTTTTCCGAAGTACCATGTCGTACCTTTGATGTCTCTGTAATTGAAGCGATACTGTCACCAGCAGAGGATTCATTGAGTTTATAGTTTGGTACCAGGGATGGATAAAGGTCTGTCTTGAGTCTTTTCGAGGCAGATTCCAATGTAGTATTATTTTCAGTGCGCTTTCTCTTGCCCTCATCATTTGTCAATTTCACAGTTAATTCAGGTACATCAGGCTCTTCATCACTGGATTGGTACTTTGAGGTGATTGATGGTAGTGGTTTGGATCCTGAAGGCACCAACCTTCTGGCTGGCGATGATAACCCTAGTGCTAGGGATTCGGATGATTTTCTTTTCAAAGTTGGAATCGGAGATATGTGTGCTGGAGGCGATAAACGTTTGTCCGAAGATTTTGATCTTCGTGGGTTGGATATAGAAGATGGCTGTGGTAATGGGGATGGTTGTTTGGATGAAGAGTTTTTAGTATGAAGATGCGTGCTTGTATTGGCACTTCGCTGAGGTGTTGATCCTGACATTTTCCCTGCAAGTTCAGGATAAAGTTCGATCTTTTGCAGAATTGTCCCCGTAGAGAGTTCTGCAGATATATTTGAGATATTCTCCTTTGGATAAACATGCTTTTCTGGGCTCAAGATGTCATTAGGCAAATCGCTCTGCAAAGTCTCGTTGCTCCTCACATCATCTTCATCGTCATCAAATTCATCGGCAGCCAACTTATGACTATTTCTACCATTGTCTCTGTTGCCAAATACAGCTTTTTCTAAGTTTGAACTCAAAAAAGAACTCGTAATAACTCTTGACTTCACGACATTGGCCATATCAACTTTTCCTGGTGTACCCTTACGCAGCATCGGCCTACTTGAATCATTGAGGGGTACATTAACCGTAGATCTTTCAAGTGTGCTATGTCTGCTGTTCTCATTGGTCGTATCATACTCGTCTGCATGGTATCCCCTGCGCATGGTCCTTACTGGAGATGCCACCATGTTGGAGTCGCGGTTCCTAGAAGTGTTTCTAGACGGCGTCAGCTGGTTCAAAATCGGGTTTTGCGTGTACGCATGAAAGTTCTCATTCAAATGGTCCCGAATCTCCGTTTCCTGGCTACTCTTAACCATGACTGAGTTCAGCGCTTGGATCACGGAGCCCTCGTTCGTTTTGTTTGTTTTGTTTTGTTTTGATTTTGTTTTAGTTTTCTTTTTTTTTGTTATGTTTTAAGTCCCTTCCAAACTTGACATACTTTGGCATTTCCCAAAACTGCAATTTTCGCACCAGCAATAGAGCCCGCGAATTAATTCGCGACTGGAGATTCTAGTTCTTCGAAGGCAAAAGAAAATTAAAACCACAAATTTTCCTCTATTCTTAGCTTTCAACCTGAAACATATCACATAAACGCTAACCATTTCCAAATTCTGCTTATTAGCCAAACGAACTTACTTTGAGTGAAGAGAGCCCAAAGACAATATCTTTGAACAACTGCAAAATCCGATCTCAAGAACTACTTTTGAAAACTATTGTATCACTCCCTATCTCTAACCCTACAATGGCTGAGCTAGATCCACAGAATCTTAATAGTACACTACCACAGCATCGTCGTCGTTCCTCATCCATTATCTCTCATGTTGAGGAAGAGACTTTCGAAGAGAAAAATGACCAGGAAGCTGAACCAAATCTTAATGCCAACTGGGTCCACTCCAAAGGTGCATGGGTCATTCACATTGTGATTGTTATCTTCCTGAAGGTTTTTTACAATTTGGTGCCTGGTATCAACAACGATCTCAGCTGGACCTTGACCAATGCTACGTATGTCATTGGTTCTTACATCATGTTCCATTTGGTAAAGGGTATTCCTTTTGAGTTCAACTCTGGTGCCTATGATCATTTGACAATGTGGGAACAGCTCGATTCTGGTGATTATTACACTCCAAGTAAGAAGTTTTTGCTAGGTGTTCCAATCTGGCTCTTCTTGTCAACTACACATTACACTGGCTATGATCTTAAATACTTTGTGGTCAATTCCGTTATCTGCGCCATCGGTGTCGTTCCAAAATTACCGATTTTCGATCGTTTGAGAATTACCTTCTGGTAAGCTACTATCACAATGTGTCTCAGTGATGATACCAAACGATTTATTTTTATTGCATAAGTGTACCAGCCAATCACCATTCGTTATATCCCTACACAGGTCCCCCTTTTTTTACTGATTGTCATGATCTGGTATCCTACTTCCTAATTTAATACTTCAAGTTCACAGTTTGCCTTGCGATGCTTATTCGCCAATAACACACTCTTTCCCAATCCAGTACCAATACAAGCTAACTGGTAAAGTTATGACCAGTGCTAGTAATACATTCCATTCCAACGATATCTTGAATTAATGTCCTGATTTTTTTCTGTGCTTAGGTATGTGTAGTGGTCCATTCGGAGGACTGAGGAGTCACGAAGCGATATAGTCATTCCCTCAGCTTGCTCTCTTGTGGAGAACTTATTTTCTCTGTTATTCTAATTATAGAACCCCCTTTTCATCACCGTTAAATTCCGTGCTATCTCTTTAAACGAGCGCCTAAATGCCAGACGCGCTACGAGATAACATGAGCGCGTATCATAATAAACTGTAAGAAATACTATCAAAAACAACCAAACAACCAAAACAAAAATAAAAATACCAATGCACCTTCAAATCCAATCTAAACCCTAAGAAGATCAATCATAGACGTAGCCTTTGCTTGACTTTCTCTAGAACTGGATCTTCAACGTTGTTTCTCAGACACAACTCGTACATCTGTCTCATCATTTCCACATCAGAAGAAGCAGCTCTTGGGAATGGCTTCATCAAAGGTTTGTTCTCCTCAACTACCTTTAAAAGCTGGAATTTGGTTGATCTTCTCATGCCCCCCACTTTCTCTACAGGAGATGCGTTAGAGGAAGATGAAACAGTGTCATTGGTAGACAGAGAGAACTGGGAGTTGTTCTTGATGGAGAAGAGCATGTTCGACGAACTAACACTTTCAGTGTCTGACTCTCCAATAGATGCAGATGATGATATGGAGGATGTAGATGATGATGTCGGGAATTTTGAGGTCAAGCCAGTAAAGAGTTTCCCGAATGAAGTTGAGAGTTTTGGAAGTGGTAGGGTAGCAATCTCAGCTGTGGTCATCTCATTCTGATAGCCCATTTCCAAGAGATTGAGATTCTCCATGGAGAAATCTCTAGTTGACAAGCTCAACAGACTAGAAATGAAATCGTCGCAGTTGTTGCCAAACACACCCCAGCAATTCTCCGAAAGAAGGTGTTGGTAAATTAATTCAGAGTTATCTATCTGCATTAACAAGTTTTCATTTTTGTTCAAGATTGTTATGCCAACCCTTAGCAGTGTGGCCTCGACACCTTCAAAGAGCAAGATGTCAAACATTCTAATAAGGAAATGGAAAGGCATAGTTACTGCATAGAAAGACAAGAACCACTGACTCAAAAAGACCTTGAAATCCAAGTCAAGTGATTTGAGATGGTTAGACAAATCAGGGCTGTGCTTCTTGAAGATTTTTTCAAACTTGTAAAAGAACACATTCAAGTTGGTCATTCCATCGTTGTAAATCTTCTTCAAGAATGGGTTTATGTCAAAAAGATTAATCAAAGAGTTGAAAGTCTTGATTTCCTCTTCTTGCTCGAAATGGAATAACAATGGTGCAACAATAAACTGAAGTCCCTGACAGTATCCAATCTCAAAGTTGTAAATACTGAACGCATTCAATATTCTCTCAAACTTACGTTTGGTCTCTGATGTACGCAAACTAGATAATTGAGGAAAGGTTCTGTTGATATCATTGGTAATAATCTTGATATCTTCTGAAATGTCAACGTTCAAAGACTCGAATAACTTCTTGGTAACGGTCTCGTCGACCAATTGATTTCTTGGGTTGGTTGAGAGAGTCAAAAGACCCCACACAACGCTTCTGAGGTTTGAGGGAACACCTTGGTTGATCATCAGTCTGGTGTAGTTTGGTAAGATATTGACACAATTATGGAAGTTCTTAATGAAGAACCACCAAAATGACACCTCTAGCTCATCATACTTAGGACTCATTGAGTCAAGGCAACATTGCGCTAGCCCAGTCTTGTATATGCCCTTAGCTGCATCTTTGTCATTGTTGAAAAAGCATTGATAGCATTTCGAACAGTAGTTCGAAATGTTAACCGCCTTTGATTCAGCTAAAAGGTCTCTGATCTCGTCAATAGTGAACAAATCACCATCAGCCACTTCGAAAACCTTAACGAAGTTTTGGTGTGCTGAGAGCTGTGCAGCGTGGGATTGAAGTGAGCTTGTGTTATCATCGTTGGCATCTGCCATATCTTGTGCTTTCTGTAAAGAGGTTTCGACCTCCAAAAGCTCCTGAAATGTGTGATCTTTCATGATTATAGTTTGAAACAGTTAAAGGAATGACTTGATATGTAGTTTAAAAAAGAATGTAAAAAGTTGGGTAAACCAGTTAAATGAGTGTTCTGGTTGTACGAGATACTTCAATAGATGCGGTTAAAGGAATGTAGGAAGCTGGATGGAAAACCTGGTGGGATATAAAAATAGGATTGATCAAGAAGCAAGGCTTAAAAGCCTGTCTTGTTTTTTTCAAAGGCACACCTCCAGAAAAACCGCGTTGATTCAAAAAATTCGCGAATTTTTGACACCTTTGGTTGCTTATATAAGATGGCTTGTTGAATTCCCTCTTTGGACAGTGCTTAAAAGTTGCAAAATCTTAAACCAACACAACACACACAGCTATTTTTAACTCGACTTCTTTACCAGGAACTCCAGAATAATATTAGTGTTATTAAAAATGCAAAAAGATCTATTTACATGCTATATTCAGTTTCGTTATCTACAATGACTTCATTTTCTTCTGACTCTCTACCACTCTCCTCATCCTCAAGCCACTTTGTTTCCCTTCCAAACCTCATCCACCAGATAACGTGAGAAATGGCAATCCCCATCTCCATACATGCAACAATAATATATAACACCAATCCCATGATGTCCAGCGTTTCTGCAAAGGCCAAACTTAGCAAACTCAACACTGCTCCACTGAAATCAAGAGAAAGAAACACAAAATTGATACCAATAACTCTGCCTTGCCTTTTCCAAAGTTCAAAATACGGTGGAACTAACCCCACAGCGAGAAGAATCGATGCTAGAATCCCAAAAATCAGAGAAGGCCATTCAACACCTTCATCCCATCTCTTTCTCACAAATGGAATACAGATAGCTTCAAGGGCAATTGAGAAAATCAAGAACCCTCCCACGGTAGTTATGATTCGTCTTTTAGTCATTTTGACTGGAGGATAGTATAAGGTCTGTACCCAGGTAACCGCGCAGAAAAAGGTAAACAGTTGTGGCTGGATCTGCAAGGGAATACTACTTCTTCTCGAGACAAAGAAGATGGAAAAGGGGACACCACTTGCAGTCCATAGAAAAAGCATTATGGGGTTCAAACCCTCGCAATTTTTTTTTCTATAGTTATGGATGATCTGTGGAATCATCTGAATACACCAGCACACAGTTCCGATTGTTCCCAGGACATTAACAGCAGTTTCTGAATATACCATTGTAATAGAAATATTCAAATATTGACAGATGGTTGATCTAATGCAGGTTGATTTGACGCGAAGATCTTGGATTAAAAATTTTCTTGGATCTTGTGGAGGTCTTAAAGTGTCACATGCAATTTTAAAGAGATCGTGCGCTAGATAGAAGCAAGCGAAGTGAAACAGGACAGTGTAGCTCCTTTGGTAAACAATTTGAACCTGATGATTACCATATTAGTATTAAATATAACATAGAGGGAGTTCTCTTTCTTTTATACTAAGAAAGAGAAGTTTATTAGTTCAAAATTCCAACGGGATTTAGTGCTTAGCCTGCATTAAAAAAAAAATTATAAAAAAAGAAACGAAGTGGGATCAACGCTGTTCGAGGGGTCTACCTGCATGAGAAGATCAGAATTCTAATTCTAAGCATATCACTGCCAAACTACAGCATATCCAGAGTGTTCATTGTATGTTTTTTTCAAGATCCTACGCATCTGAATTTTAAAACAGTGCTCAAAAAAATTGTTTCATTATCTCATTGGGTATTATTAATCGTGTTTAAAATTGTAATTCATCACTTGTATTGATCACCCCTCTAGTATCCACCTCTACCACTAGACGTCAAGAGAACCATTCTCTTCTTGCCTTTCTTCTTTTGGTTTCCTCCAGCTGGGAGATTCTCATTACTCTCACCATTGGCCTTCTTCAACATTTCTTCAAAATCCCAATCGTCATGATGGTCATTCATGTCTTGTTGAGGTGCAATCGCACCCTTCGGAATTTTAGTGCCCCAAACAGTAGATACAACATCACCAGAATCAACGCTCTGGAGATTAACAGTATCATGATGCTGTTGAATCGGTACGATGTCTTCAAACACGGGTGTGTCAGTTAGGCCATTGGTGCCCGGTAGACTCCCTTCACTTTGATAGAACTCCAAAGTCTTCAACTCTTGTATTGACTCATAATTCTTCTTGGCTAGATCTTCCCTCCTCGCTTTACTCTTTGATTTGCGCTGACGTTCTGATAAATCCTTCTTAAACTCCTGGTAAACTTCACTTGGTAGTCTCATGCTAGACCAGTTGATCTCCAAAGTCGCAAGCTCCGTACCCAAGGGCAAGTGATTCATAAACTTATATCTTTTTAACAGGGTTTCCGTAACCATAAGACCCGAATTGATGTTCTCAACGTGCAGCAACAATGTTGATGGAAAATTGGAATAGTTGCCATACATTCTCAAAATGATTCTAGTGTCAAAGGATGATAGAAAGTATCTCGTAGTAGAGTTGAATGACGTTTGATAGAAGAAATAAGCATTGCCTTCATGCAGTTCGTCATCAACAGCCAGGGATAATCCTTTACATGAGAGAGGTTCACCAGGTTCAGAGTAATTTTCCTTGAAATCCTCCTTTAGCACCCTAAGCTGAAGATCAATCTCTTCAATTGCTTTATGGATATACTTCCCACCATTATCACTGTCCGGATATAGCAGTTTATCCTCCTCATACTGCTGCAAAATCTCCGCCTTCTCACGCTCATAGTTTTCAACAGCAAATTTCAGACCACCTTTCAAGATTCTTGCATATGGATAGACTTCCAGGTCAGAATACCAAGGAATGTTATCAACCTTTTTATGGTTCAAATTCAAGCCGTGTGGTAATGGCAAAATGTTACCTATTGGTCTGGCCATCAACTTCATGACAACATCATGGCCTATCTTTGGTGTTTCAAATCTCTCGTCAGTGTCCCTGATTAAAACAGGCTTGATCTCATCTGGCTTGACAAAATCTGAGCACAGAGGACACTCTTTGTACTTGGTAGCTGGAAATCCCTTCTTAACAATAGGTTGAGAATCCAAAAAGCTCAACAAGCATGAATGGCAGAAGATGTGACCACATGAGCTCATCCTTGGAGCAATAATCTCATCGTTAAGACAGATTGGGCAATGATGACCCTTAGGAACAACGACTCTCAATATGGATGAGTCAGGAAGAACCAAGTTGGGATCCATAATTTGGCCCTTATATCCATGTCTGTGATCAACAACAAATCTGTAATTGGCATTGATGAACTCTGATCCATTCAATGAAATTCTCTCAGTGTTTGATGATCGCCTTCTAGATCTTCTAATCGCTGGTTTGTTATAAGTGTTATTCACCAGGTCTCTAGATGGCAGTCCAAAGTCCATCAAATGGTTAATGGAAATCTGGCCGCGACGACCCTTGGTCTTAACATTGCCGGACATTAGTTGATCCTCGATATCCAAGTTTAGTTCATCATAGAATGGATGGCTCTGATCAAGAGCAGATGATGGTTCGATCTGTTGTCTCTGTTTGGACTGACCCTTCGACTCTCTCTTCTTGTTGTTCTTTCTTCCACTAGCATGACCATTACCGTTCTTGGATTTGGTAGGTGGAGCAGCATGGGATGACATGTTGGAATGTTGTGGTAGTGTGGACCCGGTAACAATTGAAGGTACAAAACTTAGAGCGTTTGGGTTGAACTTGGCAGACATTCTGGTGTTAATGTTTGTGACTAGCTGGAACAAATTTGATGGGACCACTGTATCGCCTCAACCGAAGTACAGTGCAAATAAGACGCAGGCAGGAGCACAAGACGGCGGGTAGCGCTCTGTGAGTGACAAACAACTACAAGGTGTTGAGCAAAGAGAGGAAACAAAACAAAGTATAGAAAGCAAGAGCACGCGCTTTTCCTTTTTTTTGCCTCCCCGCGAATTAATTTCCACGTGATAATCCGAATTCCTATCTTCAAGCATCAAAACAAAATGAAGATGTAAATACGCCACGAAGCCAAATCAACAATTCAAACAAATAACAGAATTTACTAATTGCACATTTATGTCCCCATTCAAGACTTCAAATCTAAAGTAAGGCCATTAATATCACCATTAAAAGTAATATTCGCTACAGTTTACTAACAATTCAAGCTCTGTTGTTGATCTCAGCCAGGCTGTGGATGAGAAGCTTCCAGAATCCTTGACATCTCTGGGCTATACTGAATCATTTACCATCACAGATACCAAGCTGGCCATTGGTTATTTATCTGCTGTTATTGCTGCTGGCACATACTATCTTGAAAAGAAGTTCAAGTTCGAAGAAGTTTTCCACTACACTGCAATTCTTGTTGGTTTGTATTTCCTGTTGTCAGCCCTAAACTGGTATTATTCAAAGTTTATTGCGAAAAAGGTCATCTACAAGGGCAATGATAAAAGAGGAAACACTCTAGAGATCAGTGGGGTTTATGATAAATATATTCCAGAGTACAAACTCTCGTTCAAATTGTTTAATAAGGATGGAAAGGCCATTGAGTTCAACGACGTGCTCAAGTTCACCCAGGTATTCGATGCGTTTGGTACTTTGCGTCAGGACTTGCTAGATGAGTACATCAAAAATACAGTGGAGAGAAATATTCTTACAAAAAATAAATGAAAAATCTGTCCTTGTTTATGGATCCTCTGTAACACTAACGTCCATCTCGCTAAACCATCTAGCGAATTCCACCACAGAGAATGGGAGCATTCGTAATAGCGGTATAAAGTAGGTGTATAAGGGTCCATTCAAAACACCACGCTCGCCACAATCGACCTTTTGAATAATCTGCTGAGCCAGTTGCACACTATTCAGGATTGGAGCAAAGAATGCCTTTGGTGGTTTGACATCTTGAAACATCCTCGTGTTCAGCTGACCAGGTGTAACCAAAAGAAACCTCATATTGTGATTAGATGCAAATTCATGAGTGAGTGTATCATGTAGTGAGATGATTGATGACTTGCTCAATGAATAAATGGAAAGATTGGACGGGCTCACCAGACCCAGGATTGAAGAGACATTCACGACAAAAAGCCTTCTTTGATAATTCTTTAGAAAAAATTTAATAATGATCATAGGAGTGACTGTATTTATCTGAACAATCTTATTGATCTTCTCCAATCCCAAGTTTTCAAATCTCTCGTTATGTCTAACAGCAGCATTGTTAATAATAACTGTGGGGATTGAACACCTCGCACGAATAGTATGCAATATGGACGATACTTGCGTGGCATCAGACAAGTCACATTTAAAATAGACAACCCTATCCTTGAGCTCTTCAGGTATCGGCTCAATATCAATGTTTATCACTTTGACCTGCATGTCTAGTAGTCTTTTCACGAGCTCTAAACCGAGACCGTTGGATCCTCCAGTAATTAGTGCCACGTCATTCGGTCCCAACTGATCCCACTGGCCACGTCTTTTATACTTTTTATTTAACCAAAGTGCTAGAGTCAGAGTAAAGCTGGTTAGTGCGAGGCATCGTCCCCAAAATGCAGGAAGTGTATATCTGTTTGTTATGTGTCAGTACTTTTTGAGAACAGAAAATGCTCGCTAAGAACGTACAGTAATACAAGTATAGATGACCACAGAATGACAGGGTTCAGTGCCGTGTAGATAATTGAGTCTATTGTAACATAATCTAAGGGATTATGGGACATCTCTATGGCAATGAGGAGTATGGCATGTCACAAATGAATTTTGATGCTACAGTTTTTTATTTTTTTTTCTTTGTTTCTTTTTCCTCTATACGAACTCTTCTCTAACGTCTTCTTCTACCCTTTTTCTGCACCAATTCAAAACCATCATCATCGATTACTGGACCCTGTGGAGCGTCCTCCATCTCTACATCTTCAACAACAGCAACAACTTCAGTAGCCAGTTGTGGAACCTCCTCGTTATCTTCGTCTTGATCTTCATCACTAGCGTCAGGATTAGAAGGGTCCTCTTGGATTTGAACATGTTGTTGTTGTTGTCTTCTCGCAGCCCTTTCCTGTGCCCTCTGTTGCCACCTTTCATATACCTCACGCACTTCAGTGTAGTCCTGTTCTGCGCAGTTTCTGTAGAACTTAATCACATTAGCAGCAACTGGCAAACTGGAATCATCTTCCACATTGACATCAAACTCGTCTACCATGGCATTCAGTATCGTGTCCTCCACAAGTTGTACATCTACCACCCTTTCCTCAAACAAACCGATCACAATGCTCGAGATCCAGTCTCTCTTCTCCTCAGACTGAGGGCCACCCCAGCCATTTGCAACTGCAGTCTCTAGCGCATCCCATGAGTGAATCGCCATGGTGACTCCCAACTCAAAATTTGCCTGTTGTTTCTCATCAGAAAACTTAAGGGAGTTTATGCCTTCTGGCGCTTCAACATAATCACTGGAATCGATAGTTAAAGTAGTCATTATTATGTGTCTCTTAGTGTCCCGAATTGTGAGAGCTCATCTTCATTCAGTTTTTTTTTTTCTATCTGCCTTTAGTTACCATAGTTACCTGCTTTCTAAACCCGCACGTGACTTAACGGGCCGGCCGCGGCCCACCCCTGTGCTCGCAACCCCGAACTGCAGACTCAGCCAACAAAGTTCTTGGTTTATATCGCCTGCATCAAATCAGATGAGGAAGAAACAAGCAGAACCACATTCAAAGCCTATTGTCTATCCCATTAATGTCAGCCCAAGAGAACTCTGAAAAGATAGATGCAGCCCTGCGAGCAATGAGCAATAAGCTGGATACCCCAGTAAGAGATCTGTCCATCCACGTCATGGAGGATGGGACAGAAGTATCCACCAAAGACCGTATCAACAAAGATGTGCCCGCAGTGGCTGGATTCAAGCCCACAGATGCTCAATTATTTTTGGCAAATGGGAAACCGAATCCTGCTTTTCTAAAGGAACATCTATTGAGAGAAGGCCGTTTGCATGATGAGCAAGTTCTGAGAATTTTGGCTCAGGCCAGTGAACTGCTGAAGAAAGAGCCCAACTTATTGAGGGTACAAGCGCCTGTCACTGTCTGTGGGGATATCCATGGGCAGTACTATGACCTAATCAAGCTGTTGCAGGTTGGTGGTGACCCTGCGGAAACTTCTTATCTGTTTTTAGGTGACTATGTCGACAGAGGCTCTTTTTCCATTGAATGTGTACTGTATTTGTACACGTTAAAGATCAACTATCCAGACACATTCTTCCTTCTTAGAGGTAACCACGAGTGCAAACACCTAACTGATTATTTCACGTTTAAGATGGAATGTCTTCATAAGTACAATTCCAAAATCTATAGAGCAATGTGTGAATCCTTCAACACCTTACCGCTGGCAGCAGTCATGAACGAACAATATTTTTGTTGCCATGGTGGTATCTCCCCTGAATTGAACACACCAGAAGATCTCAACAAAATCAACAGATTCAGAGAACCTCCTACACGTGGTTTGATGTGCGATATTTTGTGGGCTGACCCAGCAGATGACTATGACGAAGAAGTTACTAGTGATGCTCTATTTACGCCGAATTCTGTCAGAGGCTGCTCCTATGCGTACACTTTCAAGGCTGTACTTAAATTCTTGCAAAGAAACAACCTGTTATCTGTAATTAGGGCCCATGAAGCCCAGGATGCTGGTTATAGAATGTATAAGAGATCGCCAGAAACTGGGTTTCCTACACTTTTGACAATCTTTTCGGCACCAAATTACCTTGACACATATAAGAATAAGGCTGCAGTGCTGAAGTATGGTGACAATTCGATGAATATCAGACAGTTTGCGCATGAGGAGCATCCTTACTGGCTGCCTAACTTTATGGATGTCTTTAGCTGGTCATTGCCGTTTGTTGGTGAGAAAGTCACAGATATTTTAGTTTCAGTGCTAAATATCTGTACTGAAGAAGAACTGGATGAGGAGACACCTATTGATCAGAGTGTATTTGAGCAGGAGAAGAAGGTTTCAATAGTTGATGGAGCTCAATTGCAACGAATCCGGGAAAAGGTTGACGAAGACAAGATGGATGTTGATGAAGCTGACATTAATGAGATTGCAATGAAGAAGCGCAAGTTGAGAAATAAAATTCTTGCTATTGGGAAGGTATCAAGAATGTTTCAAGTATTGAGACAAGAGGCTGAAAATATCCAGAAGCTTAAGGCCCTATCAGGTGGTGTTATTCCTCGAGGTGCCCTGTTGGGTGGTTCAGAAGGTATTCAGCAGTCTATCAGCAGCTTCGAAGAGGCTAGAAAGGCTGATCTTATTAACGAGGCATTGCCACCTAGTGCTGATGAGATGTCCAGAATGGAAGAGGAGAGAGAGAAAAAGATGATCAGTGAAATCGACCAACATGTCAGCCAAGATGAAGTGTTGCAAAGGCTTGCCAGACGTTATTCTCAGAGTGGCTTCAAATAGTAAGTAAGATGTACACTACTTTTCTTTATCAAGGTCATTAGATGATTTAAATTCGTAGCATGCAATGGGTTCAACACTTAACCCTTTTTTTTGGACTCATCTCGTTGTAGTCCTCCCCTCTGCTTCTAACAGTTCCCCTGTGGAAGTCATGAATTACAGCACCACTAGCGACATCACAATTACCACCATTGTATGAATTGTAATCCATACTGTCAGCATTCCCAGTCTGAGCATACCCTCCTCTTCCATATCGATCCATCTGTGTGTCAGCCATCATCGACGCTTCATCCAGACTATCATCTCTGAGGTGAAGAGCCGCGCATTTCCCAATAGCGTTATAGGTGCTGATCACCATTTTGTCTCCCTTGTTCAACCCAAAGTTCTCATATGTGAACAAGTTCTCGATATCATCATTAACATAGCGTTCAAACTCACCATAAATTGGCGTAAAAACAAACTCAACGAAATCTGGTCTGAAGTCCAAATTATCATTGTTGTGAAAGATACCATTGTTCAGAACGCGCACACACAGTTCCAATGAGCCCTTCTCGTTCATTCTTACTATATGTGAGTTTACACACGAGTAATGCAGCTCAATACCTTTGGAATAATCATTCAACCACACAATAAACGATGTACTTAGCGCAAAAAGGTCAACCTCAACCTGTTTCTGATGGGCCAGAACAATGTATTTCAATGGGTTGTTATAGAGCGCACCTTGTTGGTGTGTGGTAAGCCTCCACTTGCGGCCACCGCCAAAAAGGACCGCTGTGTCACAAAGAATACCTCTGTTGTTATGGAAACCTTTAACGGACGCGTTTGGCGCCCGCGCTAAGAAACGCGGAATAGGTTCCACATTGAAAGCGGATGGTTTGACCGTGATCAGGCGAGAGATATGCTCCTGCTGAACGATCATGATGACGATCTCTACTGATTACTGAGTTTTAATGGTCGCTTTAAAATGCAAATTTTCATTGTGCCAGTCTTTGGTGCGGACCTCGAATGGCTCGGTCCAGACTCAAAATGTATAAGACTTCAACAAAAAAAAAAAGATATCGGTAGAGACCACACCACTTATCGGTCGAAAGACTAACTACACCACCCCCAAATAAACGAGAAAAACGTATATAACAAAAACTCTTAGAATCAATCATTCAAAGTCTAAGCCTTCTCTGAGTTGATATAAACGATGCTAGCCTCAGCGTCAAATCCGTTGAACGGGGAAGCAGCAGCAGATGTATAAGCCCCTAAATTAGGGAAGTACAACCAATCACCAACAGCAACATTGTGAGACAAGAAGGTGTTGGCTGCAATACAATCCAACCCATCACAAGTAGGACCCCAGATGGAGACATTGTACTTGTCATTAGCAAGCTTCTTGTCATAAACAAACTCACCACGGTGTGTTAAGACATGGGCAACCGGAGTCTGATGATCAAATAGAATACAGTTCATGTTACCATAGACACCGTCGTTGACGTAAATCATATTTGGAGAGGATGCAGAGGAATCGGAATGGTCCAATACACCCCCCCTCTTTGCAATGATGTGGGTGGACAAGGTGAACGCATTAGCAACAAAGTAACGACCTGGCTCAGCAATAATATTGATGTCCTGACTGGTCTCTGATGGGAAGTACTCATCCAATGCCCAGTTCAAAGCTTGAGAACTAGTCTCAAAGGATTCGTAGGAGAACCCACCACCAACATCCAAGGTTTCCATCGTGAAACCGATGGACTCGGCAGTGTCAAAGACATCACGAGCATCCTTAACAGCCTTGATCAATGAATTGTTGTCATTGGCACCAGAACCAACGTGGAAGGATACACCGGTAACGGAAAGACCTAACTCTTTAGCCAATTGCAACAAGTTTGGAACATTCTCCAATGGAGCACCAAATTTTGTGCTTAATCTGCACTGAGCACTTTCATCATCGGTGATGATTCTCAACAACAACTTACAATCTGGGTGGAATTTGGCAATCTTGTACAATTCGTCAGCATTGTCAAAAGTGGTCAAGTTCACATTATTCTTCTTCGCAAATCTCAAAAAGGAACCAACCTTACATGGATTAGCATAAACAATTCTTGATGGATCAACCCCAATGGACAAAACTAAATCAATTTCACCCTTCGAGGCGCAGTCAAAGTTACAACCCAATCTAGCAAGAGTCTTTAAAACTTCTGGGTTTGGGTTACACTTGACAGCATAGAATGGGTGAACTCTTGGGAGGTTTCTGGCCCAAATCTTGTACAATCTCTCAACTTTACCCAAGTCACAAACAAAGAAGGAATTCTCCTCACCCGGTTCACAGGATTCAGAATTAATTTCACCAACCTTGGAAGCTAGAGCTTGTGAAAGCATTTGTTCAGCTCTTTCAGTCTCGAGTTGAATAGTCTCATTTTCGATATGAGAAATTGACAAAGAGTGCAAAGACTCTGGATGGAACACGATGCCCCTCTGATTAGTGACACCAAAAATTGGTTCAGAAGAAACATCTGAGACATTCACTCTGTCCACAGTTTGGGCAGACTTGGTCGTAGTTGTTGTGATAGACATTCTGGATGCGGCTAAAGAAATTGCTTGTTTGTTCGCGATAGTAGTCTGGGTTTTGACAGCAGAACGCAACATTAAAAGGGGTGGGAAATGCGATGGTGATGGGGGGATATGCGCCTGTGAGTTGAAAGTCACAGGGTTCAGCTTAGCAGACGGTCAGGCGGCAGCTCACGTAGAACAAACAGGACAATGACCGATTGGAAGGGCGCTATCACAATGGATAACTATCGGGGAAAAATAAGTAGTAAAAAGGAGGTGCTGTTAAAGGATCTTCGTCGAATCTTGGGCTAGTAGATACAACTATGGGTATAATCTGTATGTGGACTATACTCTTGTGTATCTGATGATGAGTGAACGATGCTTTGAAAGGCAAGTGACTGCGTATAGATTCAGATAATTTGTATTGTTTTCAGTTATTGAACTGGAAAATTTTTGGAAAAATCTGGGCAATGGCAATGGCAATGGCAAAAAAAAAAAAAAAAAAAAAAAATTTAGAAGGGGTTCCAGACCAACTACGCGACTTTTCTGTAGACATAACTGTTTCATCAACAATAAAAACAAAACTCCTCAAAATAAAACCTACCCATGGTATCCTAACTCAGCTGGTCGCCTTCTCCTTCACTTCAACTTCACCCCCACAGTCTAGACAGCTGTATCCGATGGATGTCCCTCCCACACTATTTATTACTTCCACTTTTCCACGTTGCTTCATTGCGGCCCATTCTCCTTTGGCTGGAATTCTCCTGCAAGTGTCAATGGTGCACCTAGCACCAGTCTTTTTGTAACGCAGTCCACATGAGTTGCACAACTGACCAGCAGTTGTGGACCATGATGGTCTCCAGCACGGTGACTGGTCTGAACCGCAAGAGATGCAGCGGCGCTTGTTCATGTTGTGGTGGTGAATGGTATATGTGTGGTTTGGGCCTTTGTGGTTCTGGGTGTGGATGAATGCATCTGACTTGAGCAGTATTGGTGTGTCAGTGTTTGAACTGGTAGTGGGCGTGGCGTTTATGGAAGATCCTGTCCAAGAGGGCTGGATTGGGGATGTCACTGGCGAGGACTTCTTCTGGCGATGGATGATTAAAGATGTGGGCAGCGGCGTGCTCTGATAAGTGTAATTCCGTGAAGGCAGAGTGTTCGGCGGCTGTGTCTGATGATGGAGATTTATTTGGTTGATTGTAGAGGTCTGAGCTATTGGCGACAAGGTGTGGTTCCATTGCTTCAAAACAGTATAGGACTCATCGTCAGAGGTAGGCTCCGCAACCCTCTTGTTGAAGACGTAATTATTCTTTCTGGAGCCTGGAGACATCATCTTCTTGCTGATTCTCGAATTGAAGGATGGTTTCTTTGAGTATTGCTGGTCCAACTTCTCCTTGAGTTCGTTTAGCAAAATGGCATCATTCAGGAGGTCAAAGCCAGGCTTGTCAAATCTGAGGACATTCTTTAAGTTGTTGAATTTCTCTGGGAAGTTCTTCTCTATCCAGAACTCCAAGTTCATTCTCCAGTCATCGTCATTGACACACGTATCTGGGTAATCCAAAGAATGGTTGCTGTTGCCATATCTGGTGTTCTGGCTCAAATACTTCAAAGTGGGAACGTTTTTAGCAACAGTGGGAGAAGTACTCGATGTGGATGCACCACCGGCAGCATTGATTTCTGAAGTGATGTGGTGAATTGATGGCAGCTTAGTTGCCTTGGAACTGGCACTGTGGATAGATGCATTTGGTGTCAAGGGGGTTGGCAATGAAAAAGTTGTTGGTGGCGGGGATAAAGGAGTTCTAAGTGGTTTGCTACTGCTCAGGGTGGCTGGTTGTATTGGAGAAGGAGATAATGACTTGCTTCTAAAGCTAGCCATAAGCGGAGGAGAAGGTGGAGCTGTTCTGGACTTCTTGCTGGCACTGCTTCCATCCAGCAGATCATCTGCATCCAGGAATCTTTTACGACCAAAGCAGACTGGGTCTGAGGATGAGGCAGAGTGAGTGATGTGGTGGTTGGCTGAAGATTGCATATTGAAGTGCTGCTGAGGAATGACGCTCATAATCAAACTGGAGTGGTAGAGAGTGTACGTTGATCTGGGAACTGGAGTAACCAAAGTATGAGACAATAACCGATCTGGAGATTCCGGGGTTGTGATGTATCTATTTCTTCTGGCAGTGAGTGGATAAAGTCACTGGTGATAGTGACCTGTGAACTTGCTAGTATATAGAGCCTGAAGTGTGTGCACTGCGGGCTTTATATTCAGTGACAGGGTCTATACGTGGCAAATGCTGATTTGGGACTTAAATTAAAAATCTAAAAGTTGCTTGGATTGTGGGCCAGATCGAATTTCCTAATAGAGCACGGGGATTAACTGAATTGGGAAAAAGGATAAATTATCTCGATAAAGCGAATGGAAATTGGCCAATGAGTGTTTCTATGCTTGTGCTTGCAGCGAAGTGAGTGGAATGGGGTTTGTTTGTTTCAAAAAGGAGGAAGAAACTGGTCAAAATACAATCGATATCGAAAGCTATGGGCATTATGACTTTATATATGGTGAGAAGAGCGATGGTGGGTGACACATCTGTTTTTTCAGTACAACCAGCCATCGTTTTCTCCCCAAAACGGCATAGATCAGTGATTTCGTACTGCATAATGGGGCTCAGATCAGATCTCACCAGCATTTGCTGGTTATTACTGTTTTTAATTCTTCTTTGACACCTTTCCAGAATCGAGCCGAATTTCAAGGATCTGGAACGATTATGCGAGATTTGGAAATTTGCAAGCGATTTTCGTGAAGTTCGTCTGAATCGGGCGGCCTAAGAGCGACCTGGCAGTTCCTCTTTACGGGTTATTTCCTGATTTGGCAGAAGAATGTGGATTATTAATTACGTAAGTAAATCGTCATCATTTAAGTTTTTTCTGGTAAGTCACGATTTTCACGTGACTAACAGTAAGTAACCAACCATAGCCATTAAGGGTGAAGGTACTAATACTACGCAGTTAAGTAAAGTTAATAGCCACTTGATAAATATTAAATAGACATTAGAGAAGCTGTACGGTACGGGAAACAGGATGTTTAGTTTTGTTTTCGAGGATCTAGGGTAACAGCAGAACGTAGATCCACCAATATTTTGTCCTGTTGTAACCAAGCTCTGATGGGCATACATCCTGCTAGCACTTAAGAAATTGTTCCGTAAAAACCCAATAGACACTAGTTTTCCATCCCGCAATAGCTTTGCATAATTGTGTCAACATTGAAGAGCAGGCATTATCGTCATGGAAATGGCATATTAGTGATAACCAAATACTGTTTTCTTCTTCGCGTACAGTTCGTAAGCGAAATCATGGACTTATCAAAAATTCAGGACCCCCACCTGAGGTTGAACCAGATTGAAGATGCCATATCAAGGCGTACAAGTCTCACATAATCACACACTTCTCATCGCCATCTTCTTGTGAGGATGATAAAGTTCTCTTCTTTAATCCTTTTCTCCCGAACTTAGTGGAAGTTGGTGGTGGAGTGGCAGGAGTGGCAGGAGCTCTTTGGAAAGAAGACACGGAAGGCTGCTTTCTGGCAACGGCTTGAGGAATCGTATTGACTGTGGAGCTCATAGGCATTCTTGAACTATCAAACAGTGAAGATGCTAATGTTGAACTGGAGCTGTTTGCGGTGGTGGACCTAGAAAGTCCAAAGTTGAACTCTTCATTGATTTTCTCGTTTCTCAAAACAGGATCAATACCGAACTGAAGGATCGAGTTGGCCAAATAGGTGTATAGTCTTGCCCAGCACCTCTCTAATTCCAGTGTGAAGTCCTCTCCGTATCTATCTTTAAATGTCTTCAACAATGCTACTCCCATCAACTCAAAATGTGGTGGATCAATCCCCAAAATTCTGGAATGTCTCTTCCCAAGATTGCTTAGATAGTCATCGAGTTTCTCTAGGGACTCAAGATTGTGGATAGCAGTAGAAAGCACTCCTGTGAAAGATACTGCTTGGTGCTTTATTGAAGGAAACATTTTCTCCAGGTTACTATCCATGGAAAGCAGATTGGAATAGAATTGGATACAAAAAAGAGATGAGGCAATGGAGTTCTGCCTCTGATTAGATCTGCTCATATCATCGCTGATCATGTCGAGCCATGACTTTCTAACCAGGACGATCTCATTTGGGGTGAAGTCAAGTACAAGTTTGTAATCGTGGTTTGGATCGAGATAGATGTCAGAGGAGAGTGAGTGTTCGGTGGTTGCAGTATCAGTCCTCTGTAGTTCATGAATCGCATCCAAAGCTTGAATACTGTGACTGTGCTGATGTTGTGATGATTGCGGTGGTTGAGATAATGGTTGTTTGTGTTGTGTAGGAAGCGGCGGTAGTGGTGGGCGGTACAGCGTCTGGGAGACGCCACGGGCAGACATCTTGTAACTGGCGATGGTTATAAACTCAGGCTGTGTCTCCATCATTCTCTATTAATTTGTCTTTTTGGTAAGCTCAACTCAACAGTGGATGGGAAAAATGGCAAATTAGCAGAGGTGATATAAATTTTTAATCCAAACATCGTCTCATTAAATCGTCTTGCTGCAACGTGCAGCTGGTCACCTCTCGTCAACGCAGGAACTAATGAGCATTGAACACAACCGTTGGAGTGTCTAAAGTCTAAAGTAATTTAAGGGTTTCTGCTCTTTGCGTACGCTTGTCAACGTACTGGACCTTATTTATTTATATCACTGTTGTGTAGAAACCGGTTTGCGATTGCCGTTACCTCTGGAGTTCAAGTTCATCTTTGTCGCAGCAATGTGCATGTTAGTGCGTGGTAGGGATTAGAACGGAGGACTCCTATTGGACAGTTTTTGTTGGATAAACAGAGGGAGAAAAAGAAAGGCTCATGATGAGGTAATGTGATGAGGTAACGTACATTAGACAGTCAGTTTAAATTTCTAAGGCTTGCACCGTGAAGCCAGGTCCAAACCGCTTTCATTACCTCAAGTAGACCGTGTTTTCAGATGTAGGAACAGAATCGATAGCGTATTTTTGTCAAGAGGATTAAAAAATTTTGGAACCAAGGATAATGCACCACATGTCAAGAATATTTATCACTTTGAAGATCATATAGATAAAAGGTTCATCTACGAACGAAAAATTCTGTCCTCGCATTACAGGTTCAACGGCTGTCAATTTTTCCTGTTGTCTAGAAAATGCAACGTTGATTGTAGTCGTTTCTACTCCGGAATTTGAGAGTCTATACATAATATTGACAAGTGGGGGTCTTTTCTATACAATCTCATCTTCACAAACATGGACCCACGAGCTACCACAGATACAAGATCTTGCATATGCCATTGTCCAATGTCCAATACTCACTGTGCCTAATCCACTCAACATATTGAATGATTCGCTAGGAGGCAATCCAGATGTCAAATACTCACATCTAACGCACTTCAACAACTTCTCCTTTTGGACAAGAACATTCTTCGTCACTCCATCTACTAGAGTCTGGTTGATATCCACAGTAGGGCGGACCTTGTCCCCCTCTTTTAAAATGATACCTTTTGGTAGTTTGTTCGCCTTAAGCTGAAAACCAAGCCAAGTGGTATCATGAAAGAATAATTGTGATAAGTTCATATGCATAAAATGCTCCTGAAACTTTAATAGAACGTGCGCCACTTTTCCTTTGTAAACTTCAGGAATCTTGTTGGTGAGAATCAGTTCCTGCTCGATAGCTGTATTGCTTTCTTTTCCAGAAGAGTTCACAAGTGCTCCATCGATTTCATTCAGAAACTTCTCATAAGATTCTAGATCTACTAGTCTCAGTATGATTTTAAATCTCTCAAAAGACACACCAAACATCTCTCGTGCAAGCGCAATGTGCATTTTGCTCATACGATACTGCTCCTCAGTTTGACGGAACATGGCATCAATTCGCTTTAAGGCAGCAATGGAGTAACTTATCAAAGTTCTGGGCACCTTGGCCATCAACATCGCCAACACAATGTTCGGATGTCCTGGATTCACAGTGAGGTTGATCAATTCTTGTATTGTGAAGATCAGAAACTCGACAAACCAGTTAACGGCACCAACAATGCTCAGCAATCCCTCACTTCTATGCACGCCATCAGTTAAACTTTCATGGTTGCCCTTCTTAGCAATTCTCTGTTGTAGGTGGAACATAGACCTTGTCTGCATCATCACTCTAAATGCCACCTGTCTAATGTTAAGTGCAGCCATCGCGATAGAAGCTTGTTCATTGGTGGATGCAAGTTTGCCCAAAGAATACTGGAATGCGAGCAAGCGCTGTGACGGTGGGTTGATGAATACCTTCTCAATCTGATCTTTCTCCACATTCAAGTCGAACTTGATGCTACTGTAGAGCTCCTCCAGAATCTTCACGATAAGCGATTCCCGAGTAACAGAATCAGATATTTGAGCAAGCAGTCCTTGCATAGCAGCTGTCAATTCATCAGCGCAAGCATTATTGAAACAGGCTGTGGCAAACAGATGTGCTGTTGCCGCAGCAAGCGCAGCGCTATCCTGGGCTCCCAATGATCCTCCATCAACAGATTTGAC
Organism: Barnettozyma californica; assembly: GCA_023627795.1. NCBI lineage: Eukaryota > Fungi > Ascomycota > Saccharomycetes > Phaffomycetales > Phaffomycetaceae > Barnettozyma > Barnettozyma californica. The sequence goes on along the minus strand of JAMAIE010000011.1, from coordinate 287,323 downwards.
CGCTGATTGGTAAGTAAGTGCGCTGTTTTTCAAAGAGACGAACCCTGTCATACACGGTGAAAATGCCACGGTTTCTGGGGGATGTGCAGGTTTCTCGAAATGGAAGCCAACATCGAGCAACGTGGAGATGGATGCATCCTGTTGTGTATGTAACTTCAGTGACTTTCTATTTCTCAATTGAATTTCACCTTCCTCGGTCATAAATACAAGCAAGAAGTCAAAGTTGTGTGCAGTAATCTTTGTAATGCGCTCTAGGACAACAACCTCGGAAAGAAACTTCAGGTTGGGATAACCATCAACTGAAACATCCTCATTCTTCAATCGCAGATTATCAAACCTCTGTGAGACCTCAAACCTTTGAACTAAACTTTTCCCATCCCCAACACCAGCACCAGTGAAATTCAAGATGATGCTCAGGTCAGTCTCTTTCGAAAAATTCGTTGAGATCACCTCCAGTGATGCAAACTCCAAGATCTTCGAATTTTTACCGATTCTGTTGACACTCTCCGTAATTAAGCGTTCAACTTTCATAGTTACTTTGGAGTCTTTTATAGACCCCCATCCCAGACTAATTAAGTACACACTCAAACAGTGATTCAAGGAGCTGTAAGTTGCCACAATGGCGCTCCCATCGTGGTTGAAACCTATACTTGCATCATCAAAAAGACACTCTCCTATAGGCTCTAAAGAGCAGCTTACTTTCCGGTACTCCACACCTGGCGCAACCGTCTGGTAGTAAAAGTTCAACACACCATTTCTTCGTATTGAAAAGCATGCAGATTTATTTGCTTCTGGATGGAAAGCACCGTATGCCTTATACTGATTCACTCCATAGCTATAGGCACCATTGTTACCCTTGACTGCAGGATGGCTGTAGATCACAGGCTTTTGTAAATTGAGCCATTTGAAAGCCAACACTTCAGTCATAAAATCACTCACATGTGCCAATTTCAAGTTCTTCGGTAGAGGACTATGTCCTTGCGGCTGCTCAGAGCTAACGTCGTCCTGGTAAAATACTTCAATGTCTTCAAAGCAAGATACCTGATGACCATTATTTCCCACTTTCACGACGCCTGTGCCCAAAATGGAGAGGTTCCCAACCTCGTCAACAACGGCTAGCTCAACGCCTGATGTAGACCATTGAATCAATTTCAGTTCTGACAATTTCGACCCTGCGTTAGGTTTGATCTGGTAGGTACGTTTTGGCGAGAGCCGCCATGTTGTGCCCTCGATTGCCTGGAGTTTTGTGATGGAGAGGTTCCCAATACTTGAAAGGTCAGAGAACGCGACAAATCCATTCCGGGACCAACTGATCTTGCTGAAAAGACATTGTGTTAGCTATATAGTCATGACAAATGGTAGTCTAATCACTTACTTTGCAGATCTCCGTTCTGCGGATGCTGAGTTCATGCGATTTTTATTGATACTTTCTAGGTGATTCTAGTGCGAAGTTTGATGTAGATATACATGATTTTTAAATCTAGTCTCGCGAATTTACCTACCTAATACTGATTGAGACTCTGCGAAACTAAAAACAGAGAAAGCACAGAGAAGATACGCAGAGTCAAATATCATGATCACCAACCATATGCATGAGAGATCTACAACATTCATTCAAATAAAACTTCATCATTAATAAAACTATGTTCAACGTTAAATAATTCTATATGTCATCACAGATTCAACATCAGCTTCTTAGAAGACATCACCATGTTCGAACATGGCATCGGCAACCTTGACGAAACCAGCCAAGTTAGCACCTTGAACCAAAGATGGCAAAGCCTCCTTGTTAGACTCCTTACCGTACAACTCAGCGTACTTTAGGGACTCGTTGAACAAAGCAATCATTCTGGTCTTCAACTCGTTGTCAACTTGCTCAGAAGTCCATTGGATTCTTTGAGAGTTTTGGGCCATCTCCAAAGCGGAGACCAAGACACCACCAGCGTTGGAAGCCTTACCAGGACCGTACCAGACAGCTGGGGCATCAGCAGACTTAGTGGCTTGACGCTCACCTTCGAAAACGTCAATAGCCTCTTGGGTGGAACCCATGTTGGAACCCTCAGCGACAAACTTGACACCGGCAGCGACAAGAGCCTTGGCCTCCTCACCGGAAATCTCGTTTTGGGTAGCAGATGGCAAAGCAACATCGACTTGACCAACGTGGACCCATGGTCTGGCACCAGCAATGTACTTGACAGAGTTCTCAGAGAAGGACTTAGCCTCACCGATGATCTCGGAAAGAGACTTGAACTTCAACTTAGCAGCTTGAATGTCATAGACTTGCTCTGGGGAGATACCAGTCTCGGAGATGATAGTACCTTGAGAGTCAGATAGGGAGACAACGGTACCACCTAGCTCAATAACCTTCAAGGCAGCGTATTGGGCAACATTACCGGAACCAGAGATGGCAACTCTCTTACCGGTGAAGTCCTCCTTACCCTTGGTGGCGAACTTGATTTGTTGCTCAGTGTAGTAGACCAAACCGAAACCAGTGGCCTCTGGTCTGATCAAAGAACCACCCCAAGACAATCCCTTACCAGTAAGGACACCCTCCCAGGAGTTTCTGTATAGCTTGTAGGCACCGAACAAGTAACCAACCTCTCTGGCACCGGTACCAATGTCACCAGCTGGAACATCAGTGTCTTGACCAATGTGTCTGGACAACTCTCTCATGAAAGAGTAACAGAATCTTCTGATCTCAGAGTCAGAACGACCCTTTGGGTTGAAGTCGGAACCACCCTTACCACCACCAATGTTCAAACCGGTCAAAGCATTCTTGAAGATTTGCTCAAAACCCAAGAACTTCAAGATGGACAAGTTAACAGATGGGTGCAATCTCAAACCACCCTTGTATGGACCCAAGGCGGAGTTGAATTGGACTCTGTAACCTCTGTTGCACTCAAGATCACCTTGGTCGTTCTCCCAGGTGACTCTGAATTGAATGATTCTCTCTGGAATACCAATAACCTTCAAGACCTTCTCGTACTTTGGCTCCTTCTCGAAAAGGGCAGAGGCCTTCAAGGTGGAGATAACTTCGTTGTAAGCTTGTTCGAATTCTGGCTCAGATGGTTGGACCATTGTTGATGATTAGTTTGTGGATAAAGAGAAAACAAGAAGAAGAAGTATGAAGCATATTATGTCGATCAGTGCTACTTTTATAATTTTTCACCTGTGCTGTCTCGAGCATCGACAACGCCGACGCTGATTGGCTAGAGATTAAAAAAAGAAAATGCGACTCAAAAAAAGTAAAACGCATTACAGCACGCCGGTGTGGGTCTACCAATTTGACTCGCATTAATCGCGGTTGTCTCCAAACAACCAACCGGCTAAACCCAGCTTATCAGAGAGAGATACTGATGCCTAGTTGCGGTACGAAGAAGGAGAAAAAAAAATTTCGTAATCGGTGACTGCGTTGATGCTTTCCTCAATTGTTATACTGCGAAATTTAAACTTCTACCCTCCTAAATACTGTCAGTGACTATAGTGGTTTGTACTCCGGGGTAGAAAGAAAAAAGAAAGAAACAGCTCATCCCACGCGAAATTGATCATTAGCCAATCACAGTAAATTTGTCGCTAGATAAAAACAAAAACGAACTGGTTTTCTTTTTTGCGTCACGTCTGACGTATGAATCTCAATTTTTTCCGCAGAGTGGGTACTTTGGAGCGTTTCTGGTGCATATCAACCTCCGCTAATTGAAACCTCCACACTGTAATATAATGGGGTACATACTTAAACTGCAGTAGAGCCCACCAACTTTGTAGTGCACTGGTGGGTTTAGTACAGCTTTAAGAGAATATTGTACGTCTCATGTCTTGTACACAGTGAGTTCTATTGGGGTTTGAGCTCGGTACGATTAGCTGTGTCGAAGAATTCTTCAAGATCTGATCTAAAACAGTAAAGAATTTCGCTGGTAAATTCGAGGTAGTCTCCGACTTCCGCAATTTTTCGAAGAGGCTGACAACCGTGATTGACTGTGATCAATCTACAATAGCTCCATTAAATGTGGAAGGATTGTACGGCAGTCATTATATTCAATCCTTTGGAAACTTTCAAATACACATGCACATTTTGTACTTTATCTCTGTGCTCCAATTCCTATGGAATTGGGTGTTTTGGTTAATCACGTTGGAAATTAGAACAACCGATCTTCGGAAAAATTATGCTGATCGATCTGATCACACGATGACAGATCCAATTAAAATAATGGCATGGCTGAGTTTCATTGAATGAACAGGTTCAATTTGATCGCTTAGGGTAGTTGGAGACTAATTGGCATTTGAGATCCAGATCTGACCAATTATGAGGCCTCATTCACTTTTTCCGCTTGAATTCGTGCTCAAGAACACAGAACTGAGAGCACTGGTGCAGGAATCATAGTTTGAGATCCCCTCAGAATAATTTATGACTCTAGTAGTTCAATGCTCTCAAATCTAGGTGCAAATAGGAAGATGGGTGCTAGTTACTTTCAGGCCCATTGATTGAAATGCGATCTTCCTCTGTCATTGTCTTCTCTTGTAAACTAGTTGTTACTATGACTACTGGTGCTGTTCTACTAGTACTAGAATAGGGGGCCCATGAATTTATTGTTGATAGGGTGGGTGATGAACTATTACTGCATTGAGGCTTAGATCATATCGGTCAGTGGGTTGGCTCATTTTTTGCGATAAGTGAAGATGACACGTGTCTTCATAACCAGTATGAGACGTACTGCAAAATTCCCTCGTGTCGGACTTGTGCAGCCTACCTAGGGAGGTAGTCATTATTAAGTCGTGGCGCGTCATGCGCTCTGTCTCCTTCAAAGTTGAACAGGATGATCCAAGTTTTGAAGTCCCCTTTTCAGCGTAATGGGTCCTAACATACTCACAAACATAGTCTATAGGTGAGGATCTCTTACTACGAAGGCACCATCAGCGTCCATATATGAGTTGCGTATTTGCAAGCTGTCCAAAGATATGGGGTATAAAGATCCGTATTATCCGACTGTATTTCCGACGGACACCTGATATATGAAGAAGGTGTTTTTGAACTTATAGAATATATAAACAGAGACTCTTTTTCTTTGACAATTAAAAGACATGGATGAATAGATAAGCATTGCTTTTTACCTTTATATGATGTACGATTATTCAAAACCACAATTTGAAAGGAAGAATAAGCAAATTGGTTGTAGTGAAGCGTAAACTATAGTTTACAGTCCCGCTTGAGGTCTCGACATTATCGAGTTTGGCTCTTACACAATCTAAATTCCATTGGATAGCATTCTATTTCATTACACTTTTGTGCACTTGCAAGAATTTCACTATGACAGACTGCAGCACCAGAAAGTAGCTGGATGATTTACGAGTTGAGTCAGACTATGTTCACATTATTATTAAACTTCGGTTTCTGCAGCATTGTGACATGCTAGAAATACTCAGGATCCTTCCCCATAGTCTGGTGGAGCTCAGGAGCGTAGTAGTCTGGTAACTGAGCTCCTCATTATAGAACGCACCAATTCTGCCTTGAAGGGTTGATTAAGGAAAGTATTGAGATTGGCATCAGTTGTCTCTGGTATCTGGGAGTCAGAGTGGTCACTTTTGAGGGAGTTTAGAGGCATAGTTGCAATAGTGATGAACCAAGAAGCTATCCCAATTGCCATTGCCATTTATCCAAAATCTTGGTCATTTAAAAAGCTCTATGTGTAATTTCTCGTGCATGGGTCCAGTATCTTTAACACTGGAGTAGTTTTTTTTTTTTTAAATGTGTCAAGAAGGCAGCAATATGTAAGTTATACCCCGGATTTTTTTCAAGCCTGCATCACTTAAGCTACACATCAATATTTTGAGTTTGGCGGAATGTCCTCAATAATCATCTTGGTTGTTAGAGCAGTATACTGTCAAGCAAAAAATCAAACATTGGGTAGCTGGTGAGATTCCCTCGGGTCTTCAGACTTTTTGTGATTGTTTGGACCTTTTTAACCACGTGCTGTTAGCTCGAATGGAGTGTGCTTCGCTTCGAATGAGCTTGAATGTGTTGGTGTCACGTTTCCTCTGTATTTAAGAAGTTCCCAGTATCTAAATCAGCTTGCTCTCTTGTGGTCTTTTGAATAAATATTATCAACAAAAGTCTTTCAAACAATAGCAATCATGTATGAGCGTAATCTTGGTTATGCAGTTAGCGTTTTCTACTTTTGCACTAGATTGTGCTCAGAGTTTACCTTTCCTTACGCCGAAATTTGGACAGAAGTTGCCAAGCTGCATCGGACCTCGAAAAAAAAAAATTCCGAAGGCTAAATAAGTAAGAATCAACTATATAAGATATTTCATTAAATACGCCAATAAAGCAGAATGGCTGTGTCAGACGAATCATTTGACCTAGATGGAATCTTTAAATTTGTTTGAATTCTTCACTTTAATTGATCTATAGAGCTGAATGCTTGTCATTGACTAGTATTGTAGCCCATTTGCAATTCAACGCTGAGATTAGAGCTTTGGAATTCCGCGGAAATCTAATTTGGGAGTGCAGATGATTCAAAGATTTTATGTTTTATCTCCTACTATCTATTCATTTTTGCCCAATTCATCCAGCATATGATCTAGATCGCATTCTTATCTGCATGTAAACCCTTTAGGATACACTGCAGGCGTGCATTTCTTCACATTTTGCTAATCCATATGTCATATCTGCTGATATTGATACGAATGCTGGATCTCTCGATGAGATAACAGTTAAGCATTTAAAGGGTTTGCCCCGGCCGCTCTATCCCTTGGGCACACATAATGAGAGTTATAAAATAAAGCAAAACGAACAATCACAATGCCAGTTGCTGTGTCTGCACCACCTGCTCTTACCCCAGTCCCAGAATTTCTTCAAGTTATCCCTTCAATCACCGAAGATGTCTTCAATAATGGTGCGTCCAAGATTGTCCCTGAGCAGATCATTGACGAGGCAATGGTTCCTCTAGCTGATATTATGTTGAAGGAGCTTGGTATAACAAACCCAGAATCGATTGTGTTTGACCCAAAGAAGCACATTGCCTTCAAGGACGAAGACTTTGAGAAGACCAAGAGACTGACCCTGAGCGATCTTCACATCACTAAGCCACATCAAAAGCCAATCACTGACATTGGTGTGACTGATCCGTTTCCACTATTCACTGATGAGGCCATTGCTATCATGCGATGGGAGATGCTCTGCAAGGAGACTGTTCAACACGGTGGTCGTTTTGCTGATAATGCCAACTCTGACGATGACATCAACATCTACCTCCGTGGCTACTGCAAGAGCCACACTCCATTCACCTACGCTGCTTGGACCAGCCCAGAGACGGTGGCTGTTATGAGTAAGATGGCTGGAGTTGAGTTGGTGAACATGATGGAGTTTGAGATTGGTCACACCAACGTCACTTTGAAGCCACAGAACATTGGTAAGATTTCTGCTATTGCTCCAACAGCTGAGACAGTTTCAAAAAAGCCAGTGTCTGATAATGTTTCCAACATCGAGGAGATGGACCCGGCAGCTATTAAAGCTGCTGTCACTTGGCACTATGACTCTCCACAGCTAGTTTGTGTCTTGATGATGAGCGACACTACTAACATGATTGGTGGTGAAACTGCCTTGCAGATGGGTAACGGTAAGGTTGCTAAGGTTGCTGGTCCAAAGCGTGGTTACGCTGCTGTATTGCAAGGCCGTATTCTTAAGCACATTGCGACTCAGCCACTTGGAGATTTCAGCGAGCGAATCACCTCTGTCGGCAGTTACAGACCCAAGAACCCAATGGACGAGAACTGTTTCATCACTACTATAAGACCGACAAATGTGGCAGGATCACGCTACAATGAATTCTACAGGGACTTTGTGGATTACAAACTTGAAGTTCTAGGCCAGAGGATTGAGGTTTTGAGAAATCAAGTTAGAGAATCAGTTGACAATGGTGATGGCTTTGACCAATTGAAGACCATTGCGTTTTTGCAAAAAGATATTATTGAATATGCTGAACATATTTATCAGGAATTTGAGTGTGTTGAAGACGGTATTGTTCCTAGACCTGCCTCCTTCAACCAGATCAAAGCTAGATGGGACTAATCTTGTCTTGTCTTTGGAAGTTTTTAGTAACGGGAATAATGGATTGGATTTGGATTAGGATTTAATAGTTTCCCAATGTGTTTCTTTTATCTGATTAATATTAATATATCTATATTGATTGTGTAGCTGCTGAGTCATATTCTGATATAACTAATTGTATCATTCACAGAACAGAATTCTGAAATGAAATGAGATCAAGAACATTCTGTTCTACAGACAAACACTTCGGGAAGAATGCCTTCTGAAGTAGTTAGGGAATAGTTTGTGGTGAAGTTTTGACAGCAAAAAGTGATTTTGCTTGTCCGTAAATTTTATTTACATTGGGTATGATATGTTTGGACTTCAGATTGTATGTACATATTATACGAGACGTCAATGATTTCAACAAGAGGCGCCAGTGGTTTAGCGGTAAAATTCAAAGTTGCCATCTTTGAGCCCCCGGTTCGACTCCGGGCTGGCGCATTTCTTTTTGTTCATCATATACTGGATTTTTTGATTGCCTGTAATGGATTCAAGATCCTGGAAGCAAAAATCAAACCTGAAGAGTTTCAAAAATGGGGATCACCCAGCAGTTTAGATTGTGTACCCTTGTTCTGTGTTTGTGCAGTTCTCTATATGGGTTTTTAGCGAAGATACAACAGACAACTAACTAAGTATATCTCTATTTAAAATGTATATATACATCTAAGACCACAACAATGTGAGGATTCTCCAGCCTCTTACTTTTGGAGCAGGTGGCTCAGGATGTTCAGCAACATCCTTGAACAGTGGAGCTAGGTCAACCTCTTCAGGTCTCAAATATCTCGTCTTCTTGAAGAACTTCCAGAAGAAGTACAAACCCCACGAAACTGGAATGATGAAGTAAGAACTGAATAGCGAGGCGATTTGGAAATGGCCATGGACAAAGTTTGTGAATCCACCGGTCAACAACAAGAGCAAAGATGCAATACCTGAGATCCAGGCAGCCTGGACACCAATCTTAAACTTATGTGGTAGTTGGTCTCTAGTGTAACCCTGAGCTTTGAGAGCGCGAGACATGTGGATATGATTAGCAGAAATCAAAATCCAACCGAATAACAAGTTGGCGGAAGTCAAAGATTGGAACCAGTTGAAGACGTTGGCAGAGTTGGTAGATAGGTTCATGTAAGCCAATGGCATGAAAAAGACGACAAAAAATAACCCATTGTATGGAAGGCCTCTTTTGTTGGTCTTGAGGAAGAGTTTTGGGGCCTGGCCTTTGACTGCAAGAGCAAACAAGAGTCTCGAACCGTGAACAATAGCCAAGTTCGCAGCAGAGAAGGCAGAGGTCAGAACTGCAGCGTTGATAATTTGTGGAAGAACCTTGATGCCTGCATTGTTCATTGCCACAACGAAGGGAGATGACTTAGCATTACCTGTGTGGTTGGAGATGGCTGGGTCGTTGTATGGAACAATCAATGTTAGACAGAAGATGGTGATAATCATGAGGAGAGAGACTCTGTAGAAGATTCTCTTACAAGCAGTAAAGATGTTACGTCTTGGATACTTGACCTCAGCAGCTAGCGATGGCACCGATTGGACACCACCATAGGAGTAGACAACACCAGAAAGGACTTTCCAAAAGGCTGCGAACCGACCCAAGTTTCCAGTGGTGAGATAAGTGTTGAAAGCACCAGGGTCCCTCCAATACGAGAAGCCAATAACGTGACCGTGTGGACCACCACCAGAAGTGATGACGATGGACACAATGATCAAGCCAACCAAGAGTGTTATCTTGATCATCGCAAAAACAAATTCGACTTCCCCGTAGAATCTGATAGACCAGGAGTTCAGGGCAATGATAACAACGATAATGATGGTAATGAATATGCCCTGAGACAGGTCAGTCCAGTATGAAATGATCACAGCAGCAGCAGAAATCTCACCAGGCATAATGGAGCCCCAGACAGAGATCCAACCATAAGCAAATCCCCAAGCAGGGTCAATAAATTGTTCTAAATGACGAACAACCGCGGAGGTAGCTGGCATCAAACATGCCACTTCAGCTACGGCCATTTGATTAAGACCGACAATGAATGCCACAATAGCATAGGCCATTAATGTAGAAGCAGGGCCAGAAGTTGCCAGGACACCACCAGAGGACAGAAAGATACCGGTACCAAAGACACCTACCAATGCCAGCATTTGCAAATGTCTTTGGTCTAAAGTTTGCGCCAGTCTTGCTCTGTCATGACCAAAGATTGAATCCTCCGAAATTTCATCGACATTGATCTCTTCGACCCCCTTTTCAATGTCAAAGGCCTTGCTAGATAAGTTGGAGATGTCGACTACTTCAATGTTTTCAGAAGCATCTGAGTTGGAACGATCATCATTGCTCTTCAAAATATGGACCATTTTGGTTAAATCAGATACCATTAAGCTTGGTAAAGTGGGATATTTGCATTTTATATCTGTATAGGAACCAAGTGTGGAGAGATGCACCCACTGTGGATCAAAGTGGCGATTGCAGGAGCTGTTATCACTGTGATACAGAGGCTAGCGGCATAGCGGGCCGTTATGGGCTCAAAAGACTGTGGATACTGTGGTTCGTCTTTGTCTGGGGAGGCGGCATTTTGCGTTGATGTCGGACTACCCTCTAATTTGACAGGTGCCACATTTTTGACATCAATCAACAGCGATTTGGCATATTTTAGAGAGTGAGAGAGTGAGAGAGGAGAGGCTCTTGATCGCAGTTCTTCAGTAGGGGAAGCCCCCAGTTAGACACTTCATTGTCAGATATGGTTGCTGGTAATTCTGGAAAGTTTGTCATGGCGGAGGCTGTTGGTTAAGTCAATTAGAGTAGTTCCAGGTGACACTACAGGCTGGAAAAGGTCCGTGGAAATATTCGCTATGGCTCTTAAACGATGCATACACAAAATTTATTTTAATATCAATAGGCCACAGCTGAGGATCTCCTGACCTTCCAAGCGGTGGGGTCTGCTTCCCTCATAATTTTCAGGCGCAAGACGCCCAAACGGGAAATATCGTCGCTCATATCGTCATTTCGAGCCATACTCTCGACACTAAAAACGAAAAATACTAAGACAAAGCAAAAATACCAAGACACGGCACTTATATGATCTATCTCTAGATTCCCACTTTCCGTATGTGTATTAATGTAGTCCGGGTTGTATTTTGAATGCTCTCAAATGGTTTGGTACTTCTTTGTAGTTATTGTTGTGTACTTGCCTTGGGTACATCCCAGCATTATTTTTCGATGGCTGGAGGCAGAACAGTTTATCTGATCGACAAGGGTCCGGGGGTTGCAATTTTAGGGGTCTTTCAGTATTGTACAGGGGCCTGTTTTATCCGGTCTATCATTATGTCATATTGCTTTTTGTGGGAAATGCTTAGATCAGCTATTGGAGCTAGCGCCGCTAACGGCGCGCATAACACACACCTCTTTCCCGTAAGTGTATCGACTCGCTTTAGAAATTTTTCATCCATTCGAAGATTCATACCTGACATCATCGCTACTTCAGTTCAAGTACGTAGAAATGATATGTTTCGAAGGATGATTATGCCCGAGAGCTATTGTCAAGCCGTGACGGAAATTACACTTATATGCGCAAAATCTAGCACAGAGCTTTTGACACATAATGCTACTTCCCATCATGAAAGGATCATAGAAAAAAAAACAGTTCATTACTTATCATCAAGTGCAACCATTATCACTTAGACGCACCTTGTCTAGCCAACTGATCTGCAGCCTCATTTCCATCAATGCCAGAATGACCCTTGACCCATATAATGTCAAACTGGTGGCCATTAAACACATCACTATTCTTGCTATAAAAGTTCTGGATCTTCAAGTAGTTTCGTGTCATATTGTAGAGTGTTTCACCGTCCTTCCTTTTCATGAACTCATCCTTGGTCCAGTGTTTTCCGTATTGGGTCATCACATTCTTTGCAGCTTCATTGTCGCTGGATATGGTATACTTAGGAAACGTGCTTCCTTCACCGCGTTCAAACCTATCAATTTCTTGAGAAATATTCTCCATAGCCCTATTCAACGCGTGAACCTCGGGGCTATATGAATCACTGGCACCTTTAACTGGCTCAGCAACGTTGCGGGTATCACCTGGACCATAATAGACACCAATTCCTGCTTTGCCATTAGGAAAATAGGATCCATCAGTGTAAATGACACTCTTTGGCAGATCTCTTTGCTGTTGAAGTACCTTCTGACTGTTATTTTGGAGAAATATCTCGGTGGCACGCGCCCGATCTGCTTCAGAATGAGTTACTTGGGAAGTGGCTTCAGTGAATCGAGTAGCTGCATCTAGATTGTCAAACTTCTTGTATGTTACACCTTGTTTCCCTGAAATGGCAGCCTGGGCAATAGACCAGTCTGTGTAAATCTTGGAGGTTCCATCATTGAAGTTAGCAGCGTAATAGGTTTTCTTCGAAGTATTGGATGATTGGGAATAAGAAGATTTATATGTTGACGTTGGTGTGTCCGTGTTACTTGGTTTGTTCTGTGCAATGTAAGATTGGGCCTCAGACAGAGAATCAAACCTTTTGTATTTGGCATTCTCATATCCATTTACTTGAGACTTGCAAGAGTCCCAGTCGCTAAAGACACCTTGGCATCGACCATTTGCTACAGCATAATATTGTTGCTTCTTTAAAGGAGGTGATGTGGAAATAGATCTGGTTGAGTGCGATGAACTCTTGTGAGATTTCGCAGTCCTGTGGTCATCGCCATCACTAAATCTCTTACTATTAGTAATCGGTGTGGAGAAACTGCTGGTAACTGACTTCGAGTGAGATGTGTCACCACCAGAGCTAGTATAGCCTGGACTGCTATTGACAAAGCTCTGTGCACTTGAACTGCTGTCAAACTTCTTGAAGACGGCACCAGGATACCCATCAACTTGCGCTTTCGCCTCCGCCCAAGAAGAAAAAACTCCGGTGTTTCTACCTTGCTGAACAGCGTAGTACCCTCCCCCTTTTTTACCCATTGTGATGAGTCGAAACACTTTGAACTAGTTTGTGATGCTGAAGTCTGCAATAGAGGGAGAAACAGGCTCTATAAACCCAAAAAGTAAACACAATGTAATCCTGGTCTCAGGTTTACGCATTAGAAAAGTAAGTGCTGAAAATTACTTGATATGAACTTTGGGTATCATTTGAGTTACGCCTCAAATCGTAATTCCACTAATCAGATCAGATCACCTAGCAATTTGGCCAATTTACCAGGTACGCAATCTATATTCAAGAGCAACACATAGGCCAAATAATATGCATCCTTTAAGCTGAGCTGTTTGGGACTTGAGAGCAAATTAATCAGGGACTGAGTAACTATCGAGTTAAATTTGGCGACGAACAAGACCAAGTCAATGGGATCAATACCTCAATATCTATCGAAGATACAGATCAATCCTTCAAGGTGAAGATCAACATATGTTCGGATAAATACAGCTCAAGGAACAACAGTTGCCCTTCTACTTCATGTCTCCCAACCTTCTACGACTACGCCGCCACTCCAAGCTTCGAAGATATCTTTCATTTATTAAAATCATGTCCAAGTAATCGTAACCAAACATAGGAAGCTCACAGATTGCTTCCACCTGCGCCTCGTGCAGAGTCCTCAATTTGCAATCAAAAAAAAAAAAAGTAAGTCTCAAAACCCAAGTTTAAAACTAATAAAAAGAAATCAATAATTCATCAAACCGCATTGGGTTTGTGGTTTGTAGGTTGAATGACATACCAGATGTTCATTTGACACTATATAAGCCTAAATCGACTCGATGACCCCTGGAATCTCTGATATGTCACCAAACGTGTTCTCGCTTGAATACAAGAAGTACACGAACCCATCTTCATCCTTATGCTCTTTGTAAATAGAGCTCAATGATGCGGCAGTAGGTGGCAATATGTCATCAACGAACATAAAAATAGCCTTCTCTGGTGGGATATTGATTCTTTTTCTGATCACATAGACAAATTGGCCAACAGTTAAGTCATATGGAACTAGGAACTTCTTCTTGTCCATCTCAGGCAAGTTCGATTTCTCGGCACGTTCACAGATGATAGGGATACGGTCATTGAACCTTTCAGCCATCTTTTTGGCCTCTGCCTTTCTCTTCTCTGCTCTAGGTTAGTAACTGAGAAAAACTCTGTAATACGCGAGGTAGATGGGTACTTACCAAAAGGAAACTCGTCTTTGAATTGGGATCTCATTCTCAATTGATGATAAGTTGACTTTGAATTAAGTTAGTAAACGCGAACTCTATTATGCGCCACATTATGGGTGATCGATAAGCAACCCCTTTGCCATCGCATCCCCACAAAGCAGCAATCGTCTCGCCACACTCACTTGTAAAAGTGGATAGTTCTTTGTGTTGTAAGTTGCTCGTATGTTCTTAGTGTTTCTTTATATTTTCTACCAATCTCAAATCTCGTGAATGGCACTAGACCGCAATTGGCACAATTAACAGTTGTTTACTGAGTTGTTTAGGAATTCACAAAGAAAGAAAAGTGTCATTTTTTGTAGAAGAAGATAAGATATTTACAGGGCACGTAACACATGACGTAATTTATGAATAAGCCTCGGTCATTCTGCTTTCCCAAAAAAAGGTCGAATCCAAAGAGTCCCCACGCCTCTCTATTTACACACCAACTACTATCAACTACAAGCGAACAATTCAATGGCGAAAACGCCTCACTTTCATCTCAGACCGGCTAAGAAGTTTCTTCAAACCACAGCAAGCTGTGCAACTCAGGCGTCGGTATACGGAGAATGTATTCTGCAATCATACACTGACATGCGCAAGGGCCAATGCGAAAGGGAGTTTCAGTTGTTTAAACAGTGTGTTTCCAAACATCTCAAATGAGGCGGTGCATTCTTATTTGTTCTATTTATTCCTTATTTATTATTATAGTGTTATAATCCTGTTCTGCCCTGTCATCAATGAAATGTTTAGCCTGGAGCTACATTCTCACTAATAGCTGTTGTACACTTTATCAAGTCTAAATACAAGCCTAACTGTCTGCTTAGATTCTTAAGATTCTCAAGTTGAAGATAGTGTCGTTGATGGATTGCTCCTCAGCGGCAACAACCTCGTTATCAACTTGTTTGAATGGCTCCAATTCACCCCTCAAGGTCTTTGATAGTAAGTCCTTGTGGGTGGATAAGATATTCTCAAAGTCGATAGTGTCCTTAACCAATTCGTATTGAACCAGGACATCATCAGTAGCCTCTAGACCACCCTTCTTTCTCAATCTTTGAATACGGTTAACTAGTTCACGGGCCAAACCTTCAGTCTTCAGCTCTGGGTAGATGTTGATATCCAAAATGATCAAAACATCCTGATCAGTTCTGACTTCTTGACCATCAAGAGCCTTGCTCTCTGGCAAACCTCTTTGGACAGTCAAGTCACCTTCAACCAAATCAATGCCAGCAACTTGGATCTTGCCGTTGGTGATATATGATTGAACCTCTTCAGAGGTTAGAGCTGGGAGGGCATCCTTAACTTTCTTGACATCCTTCTTCAACTTCTTACCCAAAACTGGCCAGTCAGCAACAGCAGTGTACTCAACACCGTACTTCTTCTCATCAGAAGTAATGATCAAGTCTCTCACATTCAACTCTTCAATGATGTACTTCTGTAGGGCTTCAATGTCCTTCAAGTAATCCTCATCACCATGAAGAATGACCAACTCCTTCAAAGGAGTCTTCAAAGAGATCAACTTCTTCTCACGAATGTTACGACCCAAGTCAATAACCTTTTGCATACGTGACACAGCAGTCTCAATCTTCTCGTCAAATAATTCTTCACGGACAGTTGGATAATCCAAGAAGTGAACAGAGCTGAAATCTTTACCAAAGTGCTTCAAGTCTTCTTCACTGAACAATGGTTTTAGTTTTTGGTAGATAGTTTCAGCCAAGAATGGAGTGAATGGGGCCATAGCTCTGACCAAACCAAACAAGGCTTCAGTCAAAGTGTTCAAGGATTTGTGGGTATCGTCTAGAGACACCTCACCCTTCAAACGACGTCTGTTGAATCTGATGTACCAGTTGGTCAACTCATCAATGAAATGTAGCAATCTTGGGACGACAGTGTATAATCTGTACTCCTTCATCTCCTCGTGGATGAACTTCACCAAAGATTGTAGAGATGCCAAGATCCATCTGTCCATCACATTGTCAGATTTCAAGGAGGCATCGTATTTGAAGTCGACATTCTCATTCTTCTTCAAAAGAGCGATCGAGCCATCCAAGAACTTTGCTGAGTTCCACCATGGTAGCAAAACCTTAGAGACAACCTCCTTAACACCTTCTTCTTTGAACTTCAAAGTTTCAGCCTTCAAAACAGGAGAGTTGATCAAGTATAATCTCAAAGCATCAGCACCATACTTGTCCAAGACAATGGTTGGATCTGGATAGTTCTTCAAACGCTTGGACATCTTTTTACCATCTGCGGCTAGAACGATACCACTAACAATGACATTCTCATAAGGGGCAGTGTTGAACAAGTGGGTACCCAAAACAGTCAAAGTGTAGAACCAACCTCTAGTTTGATCCAAACCTTCGGAAATGAAGTCAGCTGGGAATCTGGCCTTGAATTGATCTTGGTTCTCGAATGGGTAGTGGCCAGAGGCGTAAGGCATGGAACCAGACTCAAACCAACAGTCAAACACTTCCTCAACTCTTCTCAATTGACCCTTACCTTGTTGGGATGGGATAGTAATGTCATCAATCTTGTCACGGTGCAAGTCGGTAATGTCATCTCTACCTGATAGCTTCTTCAACTCCTCAATAGAACCAACACAAACAACTTCTTCAAAGTCCTCAGACACCCACAATGGGATTGGAGTACCCCAGTATCTGTTTCTAGAGACGTTCCAGTCACGAGCATTGGCGATCCAATTAGAAAATCTCTTTTCCTTGATAGTGCTTGGAACCCATCTAGTCTTTTCAACATTGTTCAGCATATCTGGAATGATTTCCTTGATACGAACAAACCAAGCTGGAACGGTTCTGTACAGCAATGGGGTATCAGATCTCCAACAGAATGGGTAACTATGTCTAATTTGGGTGTTCATCAGGATCTTGCCTTGCTCGGTCAAGTGTTTGATAATCTTGGAGTCAGCATCCTTAACATAGACACCTTCCCATAGGGAAACCTCCTTAGTGAACTTACCCTCATCATCAACTGGGTTAGGTGGGAGCAAATCCTCAGTGATAACACCAGCTGCAGTGGCAGCGTTGAAATCCTCCTCACCAAAGGCAGGACTCTGGTGGACAATACCAGTACCGGAATCACTGGAAACATAGTCCGCAGCGATGACCCTGAAACCGGTGGCTTTAAACTTCTCGTAAAAGTAGTCAAATGCAGGCTCGTACTTCAAGCCAACTAGGTCCTTACCTGGTATCTTCTCAACAATCTTGTACTTCTCAGCAGCTGGCTTCTTGTAGACAGACTTAATCAAACTCTCCAACAAAATGTAGTATCTATCAGTCTTCTCGTCGTGGATCTTAACATATTCAAGGTTAGGGTTAACAGCAAGTGCGATGTTGGATGGCAGGGTCCATGGTGTGGTAGTCCAAGCAACAAGTAAGGTCTTGTTATCATCCAACAATGGGAAACCAATGGTGACAGCTGGATCAGAAACATCCTTGTAATTCTGTTGTGCCTCAAAGTTGGCCAAAGGTGTGGTCAAACCGGTAGAGTATGGCATCACTCTGACACCTCTGTAGACTTGGTTCTTGTCAAATAGTTGCTTGAAGACCCACCACACAGACTCCATGAATTCAGGGTACATGGTCTTGTAGTCATTGTCGAAGTCAATCCATCTACCCAAACGGCCAATGGTCTTTCTCCATTCACCAGCATAACGCATGACAATGGCACGACATTCAGCATTGTACTTGTCAATACCCATGGCCATAACATCTTGCTTACCAGTGATACCTAGTTTCTTGTCAATCTCATGTTCAATTGGAACACCATGGGTATCCCAACCAAAACGTCTCTCAACATGGTACCCATTCATGGTGGCATAACGTGGAACGATATCCTTGATAGTAGAGGCCAAAATATGACCATAATGAGGAGTACCTGTTGCGAATGGAGGACCATCAAAAAAGGCAAATTCTGGCTTTCCCTCAGTGAGCTCTAGTGATCTGTGGAAAGCGTCGATCTCCTCCCAGTGTTGGAGGACCTTTTCTTCCTCACGTGGGAAAGAAAAGGATGCATTAGATTCTTCTCCAGACATGTTGACTAATGCGATGTGGAGTCACTTCTCTCTTTACAAAAGTGAGATTTGTATTTTTTTTTTCTTTCGCTCGTCCTCTCTTCGTCTGATTCATGTTTCTTTTCCCACGCCATCTGAGGAGGAGTCAGAGGTAATATTCCGAGGGTATCCAATTTTACATAAGCACTGAACCGGAAGTTAATTCTCATTTCTCAAAAAAAACAAAAAAGTAAATAAATAACGTAAGCGCGATCGCCACTGCCATCACACATAGTAGAAGAAGAAGGTATAATTTCGTGTGATGTCCCATGAGTCGACCACCACAGACAACTGTTCTGTTTGATAACTTTCCCAGCGACTGGGTGGTAGGGATCGATCTGAAGTTTTTCAATACAAATTCCGTGTTCAAGGGTATAAAGAACATTCCAGATGGCATTCACATTGTACACTTTGCTCCAGATCAGAATAGCGTGCGATGTGGATTCTATGTTCGAGCAAGAGACCAGGAGGTAATAATACTCTCATGGGACAGCTTAAATGAGAAAATGCTGATTGGAGATGAGATTGGGGAGTTGAACGTTTCGAAAGAAGTTGGGAAACTACCAGAATACTATTCTTATATGGTTAATTATCCAGACAATGACGATGATCATCAATGGAAGAGTCTGATAGAGTACGTGAATTGGGGGAAGCTGGACTACATCTTACCTAAAAATCGCTACATTGACAGCCTGCTCACATCAACAGAGGAGAACAATATGCTACTGGATGCACTCGCCAAGAGTGCAGAGAAGAGGAACACAAATTTGTCCAAGGATCCTATTGTAAATTCCATTATTGATCAAAGCGATGAAGAGATCAAATATTCTCTAATAGATCTGAAGAAGTCACTACGGCCGAATAGTACCCCACAGGAGAAGACTAAGGACTCACTGGACAAATCCTGGTTCCTCAACCATTTGTTGACCTCCCAGTACAACTCAAATTCAGAGCTTCTTTTAGGTGAGCTTCAACTAAGTTTTATTAATACGGTGATATTTGCTAACTATTCCAGTTCCACACACTGGATAAAGATAATTAGCACACTGCTCTCTTGTCAGGAGATTGTTCCCTCAATGGAGCCGCTTTTCTCCATTTTTCTTAATCTGTTGATAGCACAATTCAAGATTCTTCCAGAAGAGTACATGGACCAGTTTATAGAGCGGGAGGTGCTGAGGAAGTGGATTTCTGAATTCGATTACAATATGAAGGAGTTGAATCTACACAAATTGGTCAACAAAGTGATCTCATTAAAAGGAGTTGTAAGTGAGAGGTTTGGCATTCTAATACAGGGGTTGGTTGAAGATGATGAAGATTTACCTGTGGTGGTAGAGTTGTGAGTTAGCTGAAGCTGTATATATTCTCTTTCAACTTACATTCTAGTAAACCATTATTTGGCTGCCTTGTAGGTAAACTGATGATCCTTGTACCATCACTATTTAGCAATACTGGGAGATTCCGATGCGACGAGTACTTGAAACTGGTAGGAACTTTTCCAAAGAGTTTTCGGTCGCCTTTCATTAATGTTCGCAGTCTATAATTCTGTACCATTTGAGTTGAGTTCGTGAATCGAAACCAGAATCTGCTATCGAAAAGAAACCAGCCTGTTGTAGAATTTGGTGCTACAGTAACCTTCTGAGTAACTGGATCTCGCAAGTTTTGTCTCTGAACTGTAATTCGCACATAATCGCTTTGGTGAACAACATCCCATTGAAGTTGAAGCAAAGAGAACGTTCCATCTTTTTGAAGTTTTGGGACAGATTCCAATACCTTGTTGAAACTGTAGTGGTAGTTCCTCGAAGGGGACAGAGGATAAAACATCTTGAACAGGAATCTCGTAAGAACCAAATCAGAGATTTGTTCAAACTGGCTCCTCGTGAATTCAACTTCACATTTAACATCATCGCACACGATTTTTTTATTCATCTTTAAGTTACTGTTCAGCTGACTCACTTTAGATTCAATATCACTTGTAAATTCCCTGACCTTCATGAACTCTCTCTTGACGTCCCTCTTCAAATTGGGATGATCAATGAGGTACTTTCTTATAGTGTTTCTATGGGTGATCTCCTCAAAATTGGTAAAATCTTGAACCCATGTGATGTCATTATCCAAACAGTAGCGATAAATCTCATTTTTATCGACTTCCAACATTGGCCTGATGATTTTCAATAGCTCTGGAGTTGCGCTTACGGATGATTTGGAAATCTCATTCATTGCAGAGAGTCCAAAGATCCCACTGTTCCCAAACAGCCTCATGATAAAAGTCTCCAATTGATCATCCAGATGGTGCGCTAACATAATATCTCTAACACCTTGCGAGGCACTGAGCTGAATGAGTGCCTTGTACCGCTCCAATCTCGCGGCCTCCTCAAATGATTCGGTGTTGGACTTCACTGATATAGAGGCTGAAAGATGTCTCCCAACATCAATGCCAATTTTGCGTAGACTCCGTCGTATGATATTGATCTCTAAAGAACTGGTGGGTCTCAAATTATGATTGATGGTGATTGGATAAATTATTGTGTTGCAATTATTGGTGATGATGTGATTATGCAATAGAGAAGCAAGGCACATAGAATCTATACCTCCCGAGAGCGCAATCCCAACCTTTTCAGGCAGTGAATCTTTGAAAATACGACAAAGTGCATTGCTGAACTTTGACTGTAGCATTCATCAAAGAAGGAATTGGCTCCTCCTTGTACCTTCTACTATAAGTTGCTTGCATGGAATAGGGCCCGTTTTGCCCGTTTCGGCAAAATGAAATGTGTCCTCGACCAGCATCTTACATAAGCACAGCACGTGCAGCTGTGGAAATTTCTGGAATTTTTGACACATTTTTGGGAATTAAGTGATCCCATTGTCATTCAATTGGATGATTGCAATATGTGATGAATTTGATTGTCACGAAATCTACTACTACCTCTATAAAGTGGTTTTTGTAGTGGCAGCCAAAGACTTGCGAGTGGTGGGGTGATTGTGATTTTTTTTTCATCCCAGTGCCAATGTTGCTCCACACAATCTCGCAGGGCTGACACATTCTATTGGGTGTAATGTCTGAACAGCAATTGTAGAAAGTATAGATGTAGTCCAATTGAAGCTTGTAATTGAACACGGAACATACATACCTACAAAGGTTATAACATCAATGGTTGTTTTTTTCGCTTTTCTCTGGGATTCTCGAGCACTTTCCAGAGCGTTTCTAGAACTTTCGCCTATACCGCAACCAAGAATATTCGAGAGAAATGCACAAAAAGTATTTAAGAACCCTTTAGCGCTAAACACTCTCACCCTTCTTGCTTTTCGTTAATCAACAAAAAACATTTAAGAAACAATAATGTCTAAAGCTATCGGTATTGATTTAGGTACAACATACTCCTGTGTGGCCCACTACACTAATGATCGTGTGGAGATCATTGCCAATGACCAAGGTAACAGAACCACACCATCTTACGTGGCTTTCACAGACACAGAACGTTTGATTGGTGACGCTGCAAAGAACCAAGCAGCTATGAACCCAAAAAACACAGTATTTGACGCTAAGCGTTTAATAGGCAGAAAGTTTGATGACCCAGAAGTCACAGCTGATGCCAAACACTTCCCTTTCAAGATTGTGAAAAAGGAGGGAAACAAACCAGCGATTGAGGTTGAATTTAAGGGTGAGACCAAGAGCTTCACTCCAGAAGAGATTTCCAGTATGGTGCTTGTCAAGATGAAGGAAACCGCTGAAAATTACTTGGGTACAACCGTTAAGGATGCTGTCATCACTGTGCCTGCATACTTTAATGATTCCCAAAGACAGGCAACCAAGGATGCTGGTCTCATCGCAGGTTTGAACGTTTTGAGAATCATCAATGAGCCAACTGCAGCTGCCATTGCTTACGGTTTGGATAAGACTGGTGCTGGTGAGCACAATGTCTTGATTTTTGACTTGGGTGGTGGTACTTTTGATGTCTCCCTATTGTCTATTGATGATGGTGTTTTTGAAGTCAAGGCCACTGCTGGTGATACTCACTTGGGTGGTGAAGATTTTGATAACAAGTTGGTTGACCATTTGGCCAATGAGTTCAAGAGAAAGAACAAGAAGGACCTCACTACTAACCAGAGATCCTTGAGAAGATTGAGAACTGCTGCTGAACGTGCTAAGAGAACTCTATCTTCTTCTGCACAAGCTTCCATTGAGATTGACTCTTTGTATGAAGGTATTGACTTCTACACTTCTATCACCAGAGCTAGATTTGAGGAGTTGTGTGCGGACTTGTTTAGACAAACCATTGAGCCAGTTGAGAAAGTTTTGAAGGATGCCAAGCTTGACAAGTCCCAAGTCCATGAGATTGTTCTAGTTGGTGGTTCTACCAGAATTCCAAAGGTTCAAAAGTTGGTTTCTGAGTACTTCAATGGAAAGGAACCAAACAGATCTATCAACCCAGATGAAGCTGTTGCCTATGGCGCTGCTGTCCAAGCTGCTATTATCACTGGTGATACTTCTAACACAAAGACTCAAGATTTGCTTTTGTTAGATGTTGCTCCATTGTCTTTGGGTATTGAGACTGCTGGTGGTATCATGACCAAGTTGATTCCAAGAAACACCACGATTCCAGCCAAGAAGTCTGAGACTTTCTCAACCTATGCGGACAACCAACCAGGTGTCTTGATTCAAGTCTTTGAAGGTGAGAGAACTAGAACCAAGGACAACAACCTATTGGGTAAGTTTGATTTATCAGGTATTCCACCAGCTCCAAGAGGTGTTCCACAGATTGAAGTCACTTTTGACATTGACGCCAATGGTATTTTGAATGTCAGTGCCGTTGAGAAGGGTACCGGTAAGTCGAACAAGATCACCATTACCAACGATAAGGGTCGTTTGTCAAAGGAGGATATCGAGAAAATGGTCGCAGAGGCAGAGAAGTTCAAAGCAGAGGATGAACAAGAAGCCGAACGTGTTGCCTCTAAGAACGGATTGGAAGCTTACGCTTATTCTTTGAAGAACACCATTTCAGAGGCGCAGTTCAAGGAGAAGGTTGGTGCTGATGACTACGAGAAACTATCCAAGGAGGTTGAATCAGCCATTGCTTGGATCGATGATTCTCAAGCTGCATCCACAGAAGAGTACAAGGACAAGCAGAAGGAATTGGAAGGCATTTCCAACCCAATCATGACCAAGTTCTACCAAGCTGGCGGTGCTCCTCCAGAGGGCGGTGCTCCAGGTGGATTCCCAGGTGCTGCTGGTGGTGCCCCAGGTGCTGACAGTGGCCCAACAGTTGAAGAGGTTGACTAAATCTAATGATTTGGTTTTTTAGTTCGCTAACTTATGTTATTTGGTTTTGAAAGGGTTTTATAGGTTACATATATGGTTTTAAATTGTTGAAAATGATCAGTAGAAAGAATTAAAGTAATGAGTGGATAAATTAAGTTTTGATTTAAGTTCACTACACGAGTAATCTGAAGTTATATTTGTGATCGAAGTGGAATATTCGTAAACAAACTTCCCTTGACTGGGTCAATGTACACAATGGTGCGGTAGACGGTATCCAAGAGTTGTCTCTACTCTTAAGAAACAATGTCATGCAACGCTAAGAAGAATATTTTAGTAAGTTTTAAGGTGTTCACTTTCAGATTAAGATACTGTACTCTGACAACATTTGTCACAGAATATACATGGTCTTTGTATGGTATGGTTCTTGGCATTTATTTAATTTTGGTTACACAGTTCACACTAACGTCTAACTTTATGTAAAGCTCGAATACATTATGGATATATTCAGGTAGCGATGGCATTCGACAGTTATTCGTGCCAACAAACTCTCAGCCTAAATCCTTATTGACTAGGGGAACTCATATTGATGTGTTGAGAGATATTGGGAAGATGTTTTCGGGAGCTCAGTAGATTGCCCAAAATATCTGTGTTTGCTGAAGCTATTATGTCAATTCAAACATCGACCAAAATGATGCTTAGTTTAGCAAGGACAATTCTAAGTTAAAGAAGAAATTCTTTATCCATCAATTGTATTCAAAGCTCACTACCGCTCGCTTACTTTACCTAATTCCTGAGATTGCTAAATAACTAGTTAATTAGATTCCACAGGCAAACTTAGATATTTATATATAGATTGGTTAGAGTATCCGTCACAGCCGATCAATCCATACCATGTCTAGGTGTTCGTATTGATATCGACTTTGATCGAAATCCCCTTACTCATCCATACAAGTCATGACATGACAACTACACAACCATCAAAGAATGGTGAAAATCACCATCAAAATCCTCTTTTCTAGAAGAAAAAAGTTGTCAAAAAAAATGAGAATGGCATATCCCCTGTGTATAGAGAGTGAACGAATTCAAATAATGAACTATTCGATAGAAGCGCTATTTAGTTCTCTGATGCTTTGACCTGGGTTGAACTACTAGTACTCAGCATTCAGATTTCCTGATCTCTGCGTGTGTGTGTGTTTGTTGTTAACAAGTCGTCTATTTCATTCGTAGTCTTAGTAGCTGCTTTTTATAAACTTTTGTTCTCTCTGTTGCTTTCACAGTCGCTGTCCTTTGCATACTTTTTTCATCCATTTTTCCAATAAAAGACGAAGTTCCTTCATAATGTTGTTCGTTAACACATTTATTTGCTCCTTTTGTGATTAGCATTTCCGAGAAATAGAAACACAACAATAAGCGGTTTTAGCTCAGATGGGAGAGCGCCAGACTGAAGATCTGGAGGTCCTGTGTTCGATCCACAGAAATCGCATTCTTTTTTTTTGTTTACTTATTCAAAGAAAGTAAAAACAAAACAAATACACAAAACTCGAATTCTTTTCATCAAAAGATCCGATCATTAATCCATTCTAAAATAAATTCACATGTCTGAATCAAGGGACGTTAACGGAACACCGCTGAGCGTCAGAGCTGATCGAACTGATGACTCACTTGATACAGACATATCAGAGCTACCACTGCTTCATGCCAAAGAGGTTGAACATGATCCCAAGACACCTTTATATAGAAAACAGTATCATGAAAGAGGTGTAACTGAGAACAGCCCATTATCACCAGTATATCTTAGTGAGCACCTGTCAAAGACCGGAGGTTTACAATCTAGCACACCTTCCTCTGTTAATCCTCGAAAGCAGACAAGCAGTTTCTTAAAACAATCTATATCCAACAGGGTTTTGAATGACACACCATCAGCTCCTAATACTAGCCCACTTGCCACTGCCAAAGTACCAAATAGTATACTGAAGAAACCTAAGAATACAATGAGCAAGGAGGTATCTAGGAAACTTGTTGACCTGAGACCAGAGTTGTCCTCGGCGTTGAATGAAGATGGTGAGCTGAACCCATTAAAAGTGACAAAGAAATTGGTGCACAGCCCGAAGAAGGAGTACTTTCCATCAAGATCCCATCATTCCGAGGCAAGATTCTCCAGCCCATTGACGGATTCGATTGATGGGAAGAAGACAAGATCGTTCATCAGTCCATACGTCGGATCTTCACCCAAGAAATCTAAGAAACAGGACTCTGAATGGGAAGATCAGGAGGCTGACGAGAAGCAAGAAATCAAAGCAAATAATGATATCAAGCAAAGGAAGAAAAAGTCAAAGAGCTGGTTTAAGTTCACTCTGAAAACACTAGTTGACCCACAACTGCCTTATGTTCTTTCGTTATACCTTCAACTTCTATTCAATGTGGCCATTGTTTCCATTCTTCTTTACTTCATTTACTCATTTATCTCAACTGTTAGAGCAGATGTCGAGAACAAGGTTGACTCTTATGCAACTGATATCCTACAGGAAATCGCACTTTGTTCAAGAGAGTATTTAAGAAACAACTGTCACCCTGGTCAACGTGTTGTTGCACTAGAGTCTGCATGCTCTGAATGGGAAAAATGTATGAACAGAGACCCAACAACTGTGGGACGTGCTAAGATTGGGGCGGAGACCTTTGCTGAGATTATCAACGGATTCATCAAGCCAATTTCCTGGAAGTCCATGTTCTTTTTACTTTTGATTACTGTGGGTTCCTTGGTTTTGACCAACGCAGCATTTGGCACTTACAGAAACCATGCCCAACCACTCCATCATGATACAACTTCACTGCCAGCTGGAGCTCCTGCTATACCACAGACACCAATGAACACTTACCAAACTCCACATCAAGCATATGCACAGTTTACTAAGTACTATACCCCACGAATGAGCCCAACGAGACATAGAATGAAGAAGCTGAGATGAATTAAATGTATAATTGACAATGATTAGCCGCTTTAATGCGAAATTCTACAGATGTAGGATAGAGTTTAAAATAAATTGTCCTTTAAATTGTCCTTAAGTTGTGTCAAGCTTGAGCCCAACGTGCTGATCTTTTTGGAGTAAGTAGACAGACGGGATCTGAGGTGCTAAAAGCACTCAGACTTCTGCGTACTCTTGATGAAGATCTAGATGAAGGCCTCGATTTTGATGGCGATTGTTTTCTTGAAATATCGCCACTATTACGTTTCTTGTTGAGGTGGTTACGATTAGATGCCAGCTCATTCTTGGCTTCAAAGTTTCTAATCGATGGGGGCTCCTTTCGTTCAAACATTGAAAGAAGTTTGGTGCTTCTTGATGATGGAGCGAAGTTGGAGGTGGTAGGAAGTGGAAGCCTTGGGCTTTTGAATGGATTGGAAATTTCATTTTCAAGTTCCTCAGCCTCACTAGCGTCCAAGATCTCAATCACTTCAGAGATTGGGTTTTTGGATGTTACTCTGGTCAATGGAAATGAAGATGGTTTGGCAGAGGAGGATGGTGACCCACCACTTGGAAAAGCAGCTGTCAAAGGATTGGATTTACTTGACGGCTGTTGTGTAAAGTTTGGTTGTTCTGGAGGAGGGCGACGCATCGAAGAATAGCGAGGGCCATCTGTTGTCCTCCAGGGCAAGCTTGTTATCTTCTGGTCCGAAACAGACAGACTATGGCGTCTTGAGCTGTGTGGAGTCAAGAGCATTGCCGGATCGTTTCTAAGGTCTCTTGGAGGCAATGGTGTCTTCTTCGCTAAGAGTGGTCGAGGTGTTGGTTTTGCAGAAAGCAGGAATATAGGATCATTGTTGAAAGTTTCATAAGGATCTGAAAGTGAGGATTGAGGTGGCTGGGATGATGGTGGGGTATTGTAGATCGGCTTGTCTGATACTGAATATGAAGCAGCAGTCGAGTCTGGGCTTAGAAATTGCAAAGTTGGTGTCAGGCCAGCTGCGGTTGTAACCTTTGGAATATCCACTGGTGAAGTATAGCATCGTGTCGGTGAGCTGGATCCCAGAGCCCGTGTGAGGTTAGATCCAATCTGTTTCATTGGAGTCAAGTACTTTTGCGGGGACCGTTTATCAATCCGGTAGCCAAAAGTTGACTTAACTGGACTAGACTTTTGAGAAGTCGGACCGACAAGGTTGATTGGGTCAAAGAAAGGGTGTGGAATGTCTTGATCTTTGGCTATTTTCGAATGAATAGATTCAATTTCCTCTCCTCGTTTATCAGATTCATCATGTTGGACATCGTCCACGATTTCCAATTCAGAACCGTAATCTGAGTCTCCCCCAAAATCAAAGGTTGACTCATTATCCCAACGGGATCTCGTTTTGAGGACATCCTTACCAATTGTACTTGTCTTGGGAATTGACTTGTAGAGATACTTGGGTCTCGATGGCTTGTAGAGACTTTCCGAGGTTTCCTTCTCCTCCACCCGAATTCTCTTTGATTTGGTTGGCTTCAGGTTAATTAGGTTAATGGGATCGGTGAATGGGTCTATAGTATTCTGTTCATCTCCTTCATCACTGAATTCCTCCGCATCCCAGACATTTCTTTCGTGCGCAAGAGACTCCAAGTGGCCAGTGTAGTCTTCGATATCCATATCCTCTAGATTGACAATATCGCCCTGGTTATCCTCATCATAAACACTGTACTTGTCAATGATGCTCTTCCACATAGTTCTAATTTTTTTTCCTGACTCAACATGACGCGTATCCAAATTACTGGTGTCAAGTGACTCTTCTCTCAACCTCTCCTTGAGGATCTTGCGTTTGAGAGCTTGATACTTGTTCTTGAGCTTTCTCTGTTCTTCATCGCGTCCATCGTGGTGACTGGTGGGTGAAGGACTTCTGCTAAGCGTGACCGGATCTATTGTGTTTCTTTCTGACTCTACTGGAGGTACAATTAATCGCATACTCACTTCTTCATATTCACTCTCAGTATCTGTGCTTGATTGATCCATTCCGCCTTCACTTTCACTGTCTGACAATGCTAATGGATTCAAGCTAGACATTCCAAAAAGATTGTACTTTTTTCGCTTCTCCGTAGACAACGACTTGCCTGCATTGGGTCCAGCCAAGCCATATTTCTTTATGAGTAGCATTTTGGGTCGATGTTATCAGCGACTAGTCGCTGTAGATGTGTCAAGTCCCCTTTTTTTTTTTTCACTTCGAATTTTTGGTCTGATGAGTTAGGGCTTGACGCGTATCTTTTTTTTTTTTTTTTAGTTGATCGGGGCAAATGCTGGTTGCCGCTAATCGTGGTGGGTTACCCTACATAATTACATAATAAAAACATACCAATAATTGAACCTCTTTGCATACTTTCTCCTACTTATGGCTAATTCATCTAGTAAATGGTCTATTATACATTACAGTCGAACAGCTTTTCACTATCATTACCTAACTAATAGAGATTTATCGATTTTGGATATAAAGATTATCGTTATTATCGTTCCCAACTTATTTCTTCGTGTTTCATTTTTTTTTTCCAAGCACTTACATTATTTAGTTATTTTCTTTTCCTAATTGGGATAAGTCTGGGGGTTTCTAATAGGATGAACTTTTACTTGTTGGGGGTCTTGTGTTCCCCACCCAGAGTGATTGATACGCGTAACACACTATTGGCGAAATAATAAACGATATTCATATTACAACTGGCTTTATTATGATCAACAATCTATCATCGCGACCATTTAAAAGCCTCTATTAAGGCTCTGTTTAATCTTTGTTCTGTTGTCTCCAATCCTTAAACTCCTTTGTGACAACACTGTCCAATAGCTGACTTGTGGCGTGTTCATCTGCCTGCCTTAAAATTATAGACTTTTCTTTCACATCGTACTCCAATTCCCATGCCTTGTTTTCGTCCTTTGGAACTGTGTTCACGAGCCATTCAATTACTGCCCCATACCAGCTTAAAGATTCCATACAATTGATCTTATGAGGGTTCGTGTTGTGTGGGTTTGACTTCAGAAGATTTGGAATTTCCTCGCATGTGAATTGCTCCACTGCTTGGAGCATATTTCTATCATCTCTGTATCCGTAAATAATCTTGTTGATACCAAGAAGGTATGTTTGAGCCCAAGTTTTATACAGCTTGCGTTCAAATCTGATAGAATCCCTAGCATCATTGACCGTTCTAGTAGTCTTTAATTCAACATAGTGATCCAATGGGTTGCCATCTTCCGGTTTGTAGTCCCACACACAGTCAACCTCAGCACCAACGACAATCTTGGTTTTACCAACACCTGTTCTAACAACAGATGCATATTGCTCAGTATTATTCACAACTTTCTTACTTCTCTTTTCTAATGCAGCACGTGTTATCTGAGACAATGGTTTTGGAATAGTGGCAATGGCTTCGAATTTGTACCCTGAGTAAATCATTTTCTCATGTTCTAGTGTCGGTTTTTGCTCCGACAACTGTCTTTTAAGCTTGTTCTCCTTGATGAAAATATGACCATCAAAGTAAACAACATTGAGGTAAATTGGGTCTCTGCTGTTGAAAGGAAGTGTCAGCAGCTTGGTGAGAATTCCTCTCCATGTTATGATTTCACATTTTAACTTGCCATGTTCCTCCTCATACTTCTTGATTGCGGACAAAAGCCCATCAAAGTCACCATCTTTGGACTCATCGCTCTTCTTAAATTTGCCAAAACCAGCTTCAAGGTCTATGCCCGTTGGAATATCAGCGTCAGGAAGAAAGAAGTAGCTGAGTGAAGAATCATCATTGACATATTCGCCATCAAATGTACGAGAGTATGATGTAAGCTCTTTAGGTTTGCGAATACTAGAAGTTTGCGATCTAGCTGTTATGGACAGCTTCTGGGAACTCATTGTAGTCGCGTCTTTGAAGATGACGTTAAAAGGTAATTGATGTATCTGTTATTAGGCTTATTAGCTGCTTTCCTAAAAGAGGCGATGACTTTGAAAGTTTTTCATCATATTGCTGAAAGGCGCGGAGGCTCGAATCTTGCAAAGGGCATTCAATTTTAGAGTAGAGTTCCTTCAACTTTCAATTCAAACGCTTTGTTCTTAACGTTCTGAGAAACTATTGACAAATGCGCTATGTTTTGTACATGAGCTGCCTGAAACAAACAATGGCTGAAGAGAAATTGAATAAGTTGGGTACACACAGAAAATTCAACTTAATCTTCAGGGCTTCATAACCATTAGATGATGTATTCTACTTTGTGGCCGTACCGATAATATCTTGAACAGCTCAAATTCTTCTAAATAGAGAGAAGAGCCACCATCATCACTGCCTGTTTAACATTTGCCACCATAGAGAGAAATGCAACGTCCCACTGCAAAGAGATCTCCCTCGATTCTGGTTACAGATGCACGTAACCCACACTATAAATCTGCACCATTTGCGGGAAACGCACGCCGTCAGCCACCTTCAGGCCAGCAACAACAACAGCATCAACGGCAACAGCCTTCTTTATCTCGCAGTCTCGGAATGTCATCCACAGGAAAACTGAAGAAGCGAACCAGTGGTCGCTTTAGTGATATTTCAGTGAACAATATCCTGAGTGATGTGAGTGACATACCGAGCGGTCGTCGAGAGGAACGTATGTCAACTAATTCACTTCAGGATTTCACTGCGCGAAGGGGGCTGGGCCTGCCTGCTAGAACATCAAAGACATCTCAGAAGTTGGTGCTGATTCCAGATGATGAAGACGACCAGAAGGCACCGCTAGACCATCTAGGAAGGCCACAGAGTAAAGGATCACTCAGATCAAAGGCAGAGAGAATGTCCAAGGAGAAGAGAGGCAACAAGCTATCAAGAGTTACCGCATATCTGGTCTCAGACAGTTTTGACCTGAAGCTAACTTCAAAATTCCTGAAAACTACACATAACACAACACCAAGGCTCTACGATGAAGCTCTTTACATACCATATACTTTGCCTTTGCTCCCCGGGCCACCAGGATTCAGAATCAAATCCAACCAAAGTGCCAAAAACGCCAAGGGTAAGACCCTTATTGAACGTTTAATTGAGACTTCGGAGGCGCGCGATCATCATTACGAATACTATTCTGGAGTTGAAACGCCGGAGGATGCCAACAACAATTATGAAATTGATAAGGCTGCTGATGAAGAGGAAGGGACGCCTGGACCCTTTGATCCCTCTGAACCCCAATATTTTGCCGAGGAGCAAATTGAGGACCCCCAACTTGCTGGATCAAGTATGATTAAACACCATGCAGAGATGTTTTTGTTTGAGTATGGTGTTGTTGTATTTTGGAACTTTACCGAAATCCAGGAGAAGAATATCTTGGGTGACATTGCATTTGCAAGATCTGATGATGACCAAGATAGGGAACTTGTTATTCGTCCATTGGATGAGAATGACATAGAGATTGAGCAATTCCACTTTGAGTATGACATGGAGACGGAGAGACCTCGTATTTTCAACGATATGATTACTTTAAGATCTGGCGATCATTTGATCAAGTTGACCATGTCGCATGCCATTGCACAGTCCACCAAGCTATCACGATTTGAATCGAGAATCTCTCCGATCTTGCATTCCGTTTCCAAATTGCCAAAAAGATTGGCTCTCACTGGTAGATTGGGTCTTAAACGAGAACAGTTGATCAAGAAATCAGGAAAACTATTCAAACTTCGCGTTGATGTCAATTTGTCATCAACAGTTCTTGATACTCCTGATTTCTTCTGGTCTTCTGAGCCTTCATTGCATCCACTGTACAGTGCAACGAAGGAATATCTTGAGATTGATGACCGTGTCGAAGTGTTGAACGATAGATGTAAGGTGTTCTTGGAGTTTATTGATATTGTCGCTGATAGTGTTGCTGAGAAGAACACAACACGAGTTGCGTGGATGTTGATTGCTGTTTTTTTTGTATCTGTCGTTGTGAGTTGCATTGAGATTACAGTAAGATATGGAATCATTGCAAGATTAAGAGGATGATTAATGCATGAGGAAGTAAGAAACGAGAGAGAGAGAACGAGAGATGCGTGCATGAAATGATAGAAAATATATCGTGTATAGCTGGCTGGTCCGAACAGATACACGATATAAATGCATTCTTAATATTTAATAGCGAGCTTGAGCCATATATATCCATCTACCTAGATCCCTCATCTCATACCATACCCCCTATAAGTGCTTTTTTTTCCGTGATATATTCCGGGGTCACTAATCGGAGGTGGTCGGAAGTAGTTCGCTTGCCAAAACAAAAATCAACAAGTACAAACTGTGCATCACGATTAGCTTTAAAAACAAAAACGACAAGATCAACAAGATCATGAGTGACTTGGAAGAAGATTTGTTGGCTCTTGCCGGTGGTGATATCTCAGATTCTGAATCTGACTCTGCCCTTCTCTCTGCCAAGCGTGATGCACGTAGGAAGAAGAGAGTGAACGCAGATGACGATGACGATGATGACGATGATGGTTATGATCCAACTGCTGGTCTCGATGAAGACAGTGATGATGGTTATGATCCTACTGCTGGGCTTGAAGATGATGATGTAGAAGAAGGGGAGGGGGATGAGGAGGATGTCAATCCGTATCCTCTTGAAGGCAAGTACAAGAACGAGAGAGACCGTGATGAGTTGGAAAACATGCCTGAAGTTGAAAGAGAAGCAATCTTGTTCGATCGTTCGCAGGAATTACAGAAGTTCCAGGAGAGAAAAATGTTGAGACAAAGAGCTAGACAACAGGCTCAGCGCACAAGTAGTCGTGCCAAGGTTGTGAAGGCTAGTGCGCAATCTGTCAAGTCATCAGTTCGTTCCAAATTGAAACAACAGAGGGAAAAGAAAAGCCGTCGTAACTACGACTACAGTGAGGATGAGGAGGAAGAGGAGAGTGACGATTATGATTTGGGTGATGTTGATGAGGAAGATGAGTACGAGCCAGATTTCAAAGCCAGTTCGCAGGTTGAATGGGCGGAGAGTTCTAAGCGTCGTGAAGTGGAATTGAGCGATGTGAATGCCATCCGCACAGGTCATTCTGTCGCAGAGAAATTCTGCTTCTATCCTGGGTTTGAGGAGGTCATTGTGGACACGTATGCTAAGATTCGTGTTTCCAAAACAGAACATAGAATGGTGAAGATTGATGCGGTAGTTAAGGGAAAGCCATACGTTTTTGGTGAGTCCAAGATCAAGACTGACAGGTACTTCACACTGTCACAACCAGGACAACCTCGCAAGAACTTTCAGTTTGGATATTTGAGTGATGAACCAATTAAGGCTGAAGAATTCTCAAAGTACAAGGAATATATTGCTCGAGCCCAGGCTGAAGGGAAAAAGGTGTATCTCCCAACTCTAGGGGACTTCCAGTACAAACTGCAACAATTGAAGCAATTTTCGCGCTTGAAGTTGGAGGGTGAAGTATTTGATCAATTCATGGCCAACAAGTCCGAGTTCAACAAGGCTGTGGGAGGAACTAGTATTCTTTCAGAGAAGGTCAAAATCCAACAACAGCTAGCGATTGCCACTGAGCAAGGGAACCACAGCGAGGCCATTCGTCTCAGGGAGAAACTCGACGAATTAGCACAGAAGCAGCAACAAGCACAGCGTTCGACAGGTACATCAGTGACGGCCAAGATTTCTGAACGTAACAGAAGAATTAACAATGTGTCGATTCGTAAAGCTGAGAAATTGCACTCTTCAAGAAAGAGACATGGCTTTACTGATGCTGCTGATCCATTTGCTCGTTTGAACACAAAGGCGAGAATGTACTACCAGGAGGCTCGAAAGATTGAGAATGATAAGGCTAAGGCAGATGCTGTAGCTAAACAGAGTGTCAAGGAGGAAAAGAGCATGAGTGCTGAGGAGCTCAGAGCTGTGAAGTTCAGAAAGCTGGGTGGCTTGGAGTCCGTTGTTGGTAGTTTTGCTATGACGTTTAATGTTTAAAAGGCCTTTAATTTATTACCATTCGTGTGAATGAATGCTTTGGTTTGTTTTGTTGTTGTAGGAGTTAGTAAGTCATCGCTTACCCGGCCCAGAGCTGGGTATCATCTAAAGTGTTTGTTTGACCTTATCATCTTTTTACGAGGCCTCCATCTACCATACATTGTGAAATGCTGGCCGACCGTATCGCTACATTAATCAGAGATAAATACAACTCTCTACCTCCAAAGGGCAAACCGTCTACACGGAGCAACGGAGTCAAGGAGTGGAGCGTTTTGGCAGGAATTGTCGCTATCCATGCTCCAATGTCATCCGATGAGGAAGAGAAAATGCACCCGATCTGCATCACGACAGGCATCAAGGCAACCCCATATGATCATCTGACTGGGTCTAATGGTCGTATACTGCATGATTGTCACGCCGAGATCCTTGCTTTACGTTGTTTGAATCGATTTCTGATTCTAGAATGTGGGAGAGCCAACAAGGGTGATACGAGCGAATATGTTCAATATACAAAGTCAGGCACCAATTTTAAAGTGAAAGACAGGGTACGATTTGCTCTATACATCAGTGAAGCACCATGTGGTGATGCCTCGTTGCATCTTCAATTTAGTGACGCGGAGCCCTGGACACAAGCACAAATTAGCACCAAACACACCACCCCATCAAATGTTCTTCGAGGGAGAGAAAACTTTCACATTATCGGTATGGCAAGAACAAAACCAGGAAGGAGAGACTCACCAATGACACGGAGTATGAGTTGTTCGGACAAGCTTTGTGCGATTCAGGTGAAATCATTGTTGAATTCGTTGAGTTCGATGTTGATTGATCCTCTAGTGTACCTTGACTATCTTGTTATCCCTGAACAGAGATTCGATCCCAATGTTTATGAGAGATGTTTCAAACAGAGATTGGAGGGTTGTGAATCTGCAAAGTCGTTTGAAGTGCTGAGGACTACTGTGAGCGCTCCATCCAGTTGTGTCAAAGATGACCAAGCTCAAGGCTCGCATAGTTCGTTGATACATTTGGTTGATGAAGGGGTTACTGAGTGCATCCAGAAGGGCATAAAGGAGGGTTTTTTTATGAAGAAAGGAATCAGAAAGAATGGCGAGAGTGCTGTGAGCAGACGTGGACTCGTCTCGTTAATGCAACGGGAAGGGTTTCTTGATACGGAGTGTACTTATAGTGACTTGAAGAAAGACCAGACTGAATATCACACGAGGAAGGAAACTGCCAGAAAGACAATTGGTTGGTGGTGTGGTGATGATGATTTTGTGATCGAGAAAGAGACGCAGAAGAGGCAGAAGAGGCAGAAACTACAGAATACAAAGACATAGGTTTATTAGATGTTGTGGAATAAACGGTGGGTCAATTAACCCCCCTGTGTATATACATATGTAGCTATATAGATATCGCTCATA
Organism: Barnettozyma californica; assembly: GCA_023627795.1. NCBI lineage: Eukaryota > Fungi > Ascomycota > Saccharomycetes > Phaffomycetales > Phaffomycetaceae > Barnettozyma > Barnettozyma californica. Next base: position 251,427 of record JAMAIE010000011.1, on the reverse strand, counting down.
TCGAAGCCATACGTATTACTAGTGAGCAACTGATTGGTAAACAGAGAAATTTGAAAAGCACCCGAGTTGTGGGGTCCTCTTATAAAGAACCTTTTCATTTTCTTCATCTTACTACAGATATTGATTGAAGAAGACAACACTTACCGAGATCAATGCACCCTACATCCATAGAAAGTAAAATATGAATTCTCTATGGATACTTCAATCAGAATCAGATGCACTGGCCTCTCCTTCAGGGTCCTCCTCTCCAGCTACGATTGCGTTATCTTGCACTCCAGTACCAGCCTCCTCCACCTCCAACGCATACTCAGCAGCCACCAGGACGTCTCTAACTTCTCCATCAGCAATATCACTAGGCTTTAGTCCGCCTTTGTTCTTAGCCAGCACATCCGCACCAGCCTCCACCAGCTCCTCCACGACAAACTTACCATGCTCAGGCTCGCTCTCACTGTATTTCACAGCCAAATGCAGGGGTGTGTCACCATCTAACGTGTTGTGAGGATCCAATTCAACTCCCTCTTGGTCTAGAAGGATATCTAGGACCTCATAATTACCCCTTGAGGCTGCCAGGTGCAATGGCGTGTTACCCAGCGCATCACGGGCTGTGTTTATCAGCTCCGCGGTTCTTGCGGACGAGGAACCTTCCTCACCTGGAGAAAGGGAGGCTAGAAGTTCGGACAGAAGCTCTGTGTTGTTGAAACGTGCGCAGTGAAGTATCTGCTCTGTCGCTGAAGCGCCTTCTGTCTCGCTCATTGTATGCGCTGACAATAAATGTTGTTGTTGTAAGGAAAGCCTGTTTAATGATGTTTTGGCGATTTGAACTTTTGTTAAGGCATACCAATCTCACGGTTCGAACCAAGGGCGAACGAGGCTAAATCAAAATTACGTAATTGTGTCATAAAAATTTAAGAATCATAATTACAGGGCTTCATGACCTGATATTATTTCCTTTTCGGGACGAGCACATGTCAAAGTTCATTTAAAACAGCATGTGAAAGTGCAACAAAAGAGAGTTAATGAGGGCTATGAGCAGATTTGTTTAGATTTCAGGGGTATAAATGATGTTGGATAGTACTCAGAAACAATCATTCGCGTTATTTCTCAAATTCGAACTTCAGCAAATGTTTTAGTTTTCATTTCAGCAGTTTGTTTGTTCAGGGCCCAGACGGCCAACTCCAGAAATCAAGATTACCCCCATGCTGCAAGAAACGTGTGTCTTCTGACTGAAAAGATTTTGTCTGAATTGAAATACACCGAGTATAAAGTCTGAGATAAATCCCCAATCCGATCGTTAACTACCAAAACAGTTAAACAACGGACACCACAGTCTCGTACAAATCAACATGTCGAAAGATGAAACAAAAGAATCTATCTCACTCCACTCGTCAGAGTCCACAGTAGGCTTCTGGGAAAAGAAAGGTGACTTAGCTGACTTTGATAACAGTGATCCAGTCCTGACTTCCAAGATCCGTCTCATAAATGATGCGATTGACGAGGTTGGCTTCACTCCATACCATCTTAAGCTCTTCTTCCTCAATGGTCTAGGATACGCAGTGGATTCGCAGTTGACTTTCATCCAGTCGTCAGTGGCACACTATGTCAGATCACAGTTCAATATCACTTACCCTGCAGATTCACACGCCATCTACGCCGGTCTGCTTGCGGGTGCCCTATTCTGGGGGTTTGGTGCTGATTTGATAGGTAGAAAGCTTGCTTTTAATACCTCTCTGTTGTTCAGCTCTGTGTTTGCAATTTTGGCTGGTACAATGGGAAATTTTGGTACTTACTGTCTGTTTGTCGCATTATCTGCTGCTGCGTCTGGTGGTAACCTGGTTCTAGATTCTACTGTGTTTTTGGAGTTCTTGCCTTCAAAGAACCAATGGCTCGTCACATTTATGGCTTCTTGGTGGGCCTTAGGTCAAACCTTGGCTGTATTAAGTGCTTGGTTGTTTTTCTCTATTCCAAGATTCAGATGTGATGACACTGATCCAACCTGTTCTCCAGCTGGTAACATGGGTTGGAGATACATCTGGTTCGTTAACGGTGGATTTGTCCTGTTCTTGTCCATTTTGAGACTAACTGTAATCCATTTAAAAGAGACTCCAAAGTTTTTGGTTGCGAACAACAGGGACAGAGAAGCATATGGTGTATTGAGAGACCTTGCTACCAAATACGATAGACCATTGAGTTTGAAACTCGAAGATTTGGAGCAACTTGGTGAGACCGGCAATAAGAATTATCTCCTCAACCCAACTTTTGGAGAGTTGTTCAGAACAATCAAGAAACACGTTTCTCTATTGTTTTCATCAAAGAAGCTAGCCAGATCTACCTCTTTGATCTTTGTTTCCTGGTTTCTTCTAGGTATCTCCTACCCACTTTACTCCAACTTCCTTCCACAACTCCTCGCTGCTAGGGGAGCCCAAACAGCTGCCACTTCATTCTCGGGAGTCTACAAGGACTCCGTCATTGCAAATGCTTCTTCTATTGGTGGTGCAATTATTGCTGGTGCCATCCTCTATTTCTTTCCAATCGTTGGTCGTCGTGGTGTAATGGCCCTTGGTGCATTAATCACAATGGCTTTTTTCTTTGGCTATACTGCAGTCAAGACTCGTGCACAGAATGTCGGTCTATCGTCCTCTGTTTACATCGCAATTAACATCTACTACAGTTGTCTATACGCCTACACACCTGAGGTGATGCCGTCCAGTGCTCGTGGAACAGGAAATGCCATTGCTGTGTCGCTGATGAGATTCATGTCATGCTTTGTGCCTTTGATTGCATACTTTGCAGACACATCGAGTGCAATTCCTGTTTGGATCTGTGGTGCTGCTGTTGGTCTCATTGGATTGTGTTCGATCTTTTTGCCATTTGAGCCGTCTTTGCAGAGAGTCGCCTAGTCTTTCATTATGTATCACCATTTGTATTTATTCTATTTGCAAGCTTTAACATTGTAGTTTTATGTCTTTGGTTCTGTGTTACCCATCATCTTCTGCAGGAACTCAAGCTCCTCCCTCTCTATTCTCTCTTTTTCTAGTTTCCTCTCTGCATCAATCTCACGATACTTCTTCGCTCCTTTCTTTCGCTTACTCTCATTCCTCTGTCTGTCTCTTTCATCAAGTACGCTCTGTCTAGAGTTATTAGGGTCAAGATGGTGCTGTACCTTCATTGCCAGTATCTCCCTCGCAATCTTTCTATTCTGTGACTGTGAACGAGTCGCTTGGCATGTTACAACGATTCCCGTTGGAATGTGGTGCAACTGAACTTTAGAGTTGGTTTTGTTAATCTTCTGCCCACCAGGGCCACGACCACCCTTCAGGAACTCTTCTTGTAGCTCATCCTCTGGTAGCTTAGGACGTGGAGGAAGTTTATTAGCCTTAATCAATGGGACAGCAGATGTGTGCAGATGCAATGATAAAACCCGTATTGGTGCAAGCACAACTGGTAACACGTGTGCTGAGAGCATTAATTATGATGGAAGATGTACTCTTAGGGAATTGCTAAAACTTTTGAAGATGTTTCATTTTGATCGTTATGATTATGATGCCAGCTTCGGGCTTCGGACTTCTACTATCTTATGTAATCTACCTACGAAAGAAATTTGATGCGATGAGGCTGAATTTACTAATTAACAACTTGGAACACTAACTTCTTTGAAGATATCGATCGAATGAGTTCAAATCATGACTGCGAGGAAGAGATCCTCCTTTCAAAAATTCAATCCTCTCTATTTCTCTCCTCTTCTGAAGAACTTCACAAACAATTTCTCCAACAGTTGGCACAATTTCTTGAGGCTCTGAATAGTGATCCATCAAACATAGAAGCACTAGCACAATCAGAGACAGTATGGAATCGTATTGAAAATATTTTGAGCGATATACATATACCGGATATTAGCCCACTTCAGTGCAGGGTATTGAGAGGAGTAGTTATTATTGCAAGAAACCTCATCACTGCAAAAGGCGCTCTTATCCACACAGTGAAGGAACTGAAAATTAGAGAAGCCATGTTTAAGTCGATGCACCAGTTGAAAAATACAACTGAACCATCTTTGCTGGCAAATTTTCGAATCAGTTGTTTACAATTCCTCTACAATTTTGCAGCCGTTGATGAGTCTCAAAAGCAATTTGAACCAGAGGTATTGTCAGCAGTGGTACAGCTTATCGAGGATATCAATGGGGATTGGAATGATGAGTTGAACGTTGTGTTGGGGAAATTTCTTGAACTGCTGTTCAGAGTTAGTGACTTTCTATACCATGCTCTGTCACTTGGTCAAGGAACTGCTATTTTCGCACACCTCTTAGTTCTCTTTGAAAGCATAGATCTGAAAAGCCACGCCCTGTCATCTTTAGAGTTAACAGTCATCAACCTGTTTAACATACTAGTCATTCATGAGTCTTTCCTCAGGTTCATTGCGGTTCATAATTCTGAAACTGATATGATTCGTTACTATACGGTCTCGGAGGCGATTATCACTTCAAAGACTAACTGGGAGGTGTTTGAATTAACCGTGATTCTTTCTTGGAATTTTGAACTCTTTGTGGGCACAGTAGCTGAAGTGCAACAATATTTCAAAGTTCATGAAGATGGTGAAGAACCGATTTTTATCTATGAGAAACTTTCAAGAGTTTTGGATATCTTTACAGCATTGGTACATTTTGAACATGCGAGAAAGTTCCTGCAAAGCTATAACGGAGTGGATAAGCTTGTTGAATTGCTAGGGGTATTGCATCAAAACATCAAGGCCAAGAGATTGAAGGACTCCGAGAAGGTTGAAAAAGAAGAGGGCATAGTGGAGTACAAATCTTTCCCGCATACAAAATCCATGATCATTGAGATTCTTAATGCTTTGATCTATGAGAACTTTGAAATGCAAGAAAAGATGCGTGAGATTCATGGTTTGGAGTTGGTGTTATCCAATTGCATTATTGATGACAATGAACCGTTCATTAAAGAACGGAGCATTGTTTGCCTTAGGTTTTTATTACTTGGAAATGAAAAGAACCAAGAATTTGTGTCTAAGATGGAAGCAAGACAGGCAATTCAAGATGACACATTGGATGAAGCCGGTTTTGAAGTGGAGATCACAGACGGAAAAGTTAAGCTAAAGGATAAGAGGCTACAGAACGCATAAAGAAATATTCAGGCACTGAAATAACTTAGTTATGTTAGTAGGGGTCATACTACTTCTTCGGTTTTCTGAAAGGATTCAGAAGGTATCTTTTCAATTTCCAACTTCCAGCGCTAGATTCGAACAACTAGTCCCTTTTATATCGGCTAGGTTTACCGCTCAAATTGATCGTCTCAAGGTACGTTCGCATTTAGATCTCTCTATCGCTCATCTCTTGCGCTTCCTCAGATCCCACAAGAATTGAAGCAGTATCAAGCAGATTTCTCTCTATTATTATCTCTCTGAAAACTGAACTGTTCAGTGTGGGCTCAGTGAGATCATAAAATGAAATTGCATCCGGTCCAAAGAAATAGTCCTCTCTCATCTCCTCTGGAATATGGGATCCCGATAGTCTCCATTGTCTTGAATTAGTTAAACTGATTGGCCCATCTATGGCAATGGAAGACATTCTTCTGAAGTACGACTCAAAAATACGATAGTGATCAGGAAACTCAAGGTTAATGTGTCCAATCTCAGCAAATCCAGGCTCAATATTCTCCTTGTTCATTTCAATAAACTGAAACTCTTCCTCCCCTGGTGATGGTAAGCCATCTTCTCTGGTTTCTGCAATGGGTCGAATTGATGCGGAATCAGGATAACTCCACACAGAACGGCGAGGAATGCTCATGTTATCATTTCTGGTTTGATTGCTACTCCCCCCTCTAGCGTAATTAATGTAAATAGAATTCATTGCCGTTACTATACTCATCAAAATTAGAAATTAGAGTAAAAAACATAAAAAGGGGGTGAGCACTTTTTTTTTATAGTTTTAGTAAACAGATAACAGATGATTCTCTGTCCAAAACTGAAAAATAGTACTAAATCTTTCCCATTGCTTAACAGTGGAAAAATGATGAAAAAAGTGATTCTCTGCTTATTTTGTGATGCCAATTAAGGTTGCATGGTAGTCTTTTCAAGGAGAGGTAAACAGTCATTTTTTACACATATAGAACTCGAATGCTTCCATTGAACTAAGTTCGTAATTTCGCTAGTAGCTACAATGTTCGCTTGATTCTATCGTTCAGTCTCGATAAATGAACATCTTTAGTCGAAATTATAGGATGGGAGTGTAATATTCTAGCTCCAAATCAGGCTTTAGAGAATAATTAGTTCTTGACTCTAGATGGATGGTATTGTATGCAGAAAGTTTGGGGTCGCTTTTTTGTGCTCTTCTATCCCAAGAATGGTCGAGAACGCTAAAGTTGGTAACTAAAGGTTTGAAAACTATAGACACATTATATTATATTCTACCTGGAGGTTTATTCCTTAGATAGCTCGTCAACGATAGCCTCCTTAACCAACTCGACATCAGCCCTCTCCACCAATCTGATCTTCAACTCCTTGTCAGACAACGCTCTGAGCTCCTCTGGAAGAACTTCCTTATCAAAAGAGTAACCTTCAACCTCACCAAGAGCAGTATTCACAGCATCGGCAAATTTCGCAGGGTGAGCAGTTGATAGGGAAATGTACTTAACATTAGAGTCAGTGTCTTTCTTGATGTTTCTGTAAGAAGCAGTAACACCAACAGCGGTGTGTGGATCCAATACGTATTTGGATGGGTGTTTAGTGTAGATTTCCTTGATGGTCTTGGTAATTTCAGCATCATCCACTCTCTCAGAGCCGAAGTCAGCACGGGCAGCATTAATGACGGCATCTGAAACAGAGAAGGCGCCAGTGTTTTTGAGCTGACTGAACCAGTCGCTAACGATTTGACCAGCCTTTAGGTCATCATTTTCAGTTAGGTTGTTTCTGGCCAAGTACCATAGCAATCTCTCAAAGTTAGAGGAGATCAAAATGTCCATGGCTGGTGCCAAAGTAGCAGACACATCACCACCCTTCTTGTACTCACCTTGTTTTAAGAATCTGTCCAAGATATCGTTCTCATTGGTAGCAATGATCAACTTCTCAACTGGTAGACCCATCTCCTTGGCGTAGTAACCAGCTAGAATGTCACCAAAGTTACCTGATGGAACAACAAACTTGATCTTGGCATCAGGTCCGACCTTCTTTTGAAGCTGGAAGTAGGAGAAGAAATAGTAAGTTTGTTGGGCTAAGATACGGGCCCAGTTGATAGAGTTAACAGCACCGACATGGTACTTCTTGTTGAACTCCTCATCACTGAAAATTTGCTTGACAATGTCCTGACAATCGTCAAAAGTACCCTTCACAGATAGAGTGTGGACATTCTTATCCAAGACGGAAGTCATCTGGGCTTCTTGAATTGGAGAGATACGGCCAGTTGGGTACAAGATGAAGACAGAGACGTCCTTCTTGCCTCTCAAACCGTAAATGGCAGCAGAACCAGTGTCACCAGAAGTGGCACCAACAACAGTCAAAATATCCTTCTCCTCTTGTGGCTTACCCTCATTCTTACGCTGCAAGAAGTATTCAAACAAGTTACCGACAAATTGTAAAGCAACATCCTTGAAAGCGTAGGTTGGACCATGGAACAATTCCAGCAAGTAGAGGCCGTTGGCTTCATCAATGGTCTCTGTTGGGGTAACGTCCTCACTTCTGAAGGTGGAATAAGATCTGTTGACCAAGTCCTGCAAGTCAGCATCTGGAATCTCTGACTGGTTGATGTAAAGTCTCAAGATCTTGAAGGCTAGCTCTTGAAACGAGAGGTCTTTCCATTCCTGAAGGAATGATGGGTCCAATTGTGGAATCTTGGATGGAATGAACAGACCACCATCGGAGGCAAGACCTTTAAGGACTGCTTCTTCAAATGAAGAGGTGGCGGCGGATGTAGAACGGGTGGAGCGATAGACCTGGGACATCGTCAGCTGGTGCTTTTGGGAGCGAGTTGGAATTGAGTGAGTTGATGATGTCGTTTTTCTTTTTATGGTGACTCGAACAGGAAAAGAAAAAAAAAGAAGGGACACGTGATATTTCGCGAAACTCATCGCCATATATTGACAAAGTAAAGGTAATAGCTTTAACAGCTAAATTGATCTCCTCTCTTAAAAGCACCTACAACGCATTTTCAATGTTAGTACGGCTATCAAGATCACTACGACAACCTCTGACCCGGGTTTATTCTAAAAACTACGAAGCTATTGCACGGTTCAAAGCAAAGCCAAAGCTTGGAAACCCCACTGAACTAAAAAGCCACCAAGAGAAGAGTGAACCAAATCCCACAGACGAAAGCGCAGGCGATGAGAGCAGGAGACAAGGATATTTGCGAAGTTTTGCTATGATTTCAAATGCCGTTAATTACGAGTCCAAACATACAGATATTGACGAATTGCATCCATCGACTCCGCAGAATAAGGTCACCAAAACAGATTGGATCAGGGATAAAGAGGAAAAGATAAGGCAAGCCAAAGAGGAGAAGGAGAGACAGTTGAAAGAAAGGAAGGCCAAAGAAGAAATGGAATGGGAAAAAAGGAAGCAAGAGAGGATCAATGAACAAGAGAATAGACTTGCGGAGAAGTTTTTGACTAGTCATCAGACCGTGAAGCCAATGGAAGAAAGATACAAAAGGATAAATATTGATCTAGCAGCGCAACATATATCTGCCAGAATCCAAATGAAATATTCTCAAAAGAAGAAAAGCGATTTCAGTTACCAGAAGAATCAAAGCTCCAGCCCTCCTTCCAAAAAGGAAGATCCGTACTTCACAGAAAAGTCAACTAGACCCCACAGAGAGAAGAAAGATAAGTTTGTTTATGAATCAGATTCAGTTAGAGATAATTCACGCAAAGCTTTCATAAGGAGATTCACTCCTGAGGAACTTGATGAGATAAGAGAAGCACGTAAAGAGAGACGCAAGCAACGTAAAGAGATGCGAAGACAGGAGAGAAAGTCAAGCGTACACATTGCAGAACACTAATAATACACAGTCATTTGAATTAGGCACTAAACTCTATTGGTCTTCAGAAGAACGTCAATATTCTCTGCAAGCACATCATCAGTGTAGAAATCTGATCTTCTGACATTTGCCTCATTATAACCTTCATCACCAGTCAAGATCTTGAGCAGGTTCGAATGAGACTCATTGAATTTCTGGAAAAATCCCACCGGATCGAGAGATAAGTCCTCAAAGAATTGGTGCTTCTTATACGTACTGTTCAAACCCTGTACTCCTAGAACAATCTTTGTGTTCAGCCCCTTGATCTGTTCATCAAGAGCATTAATATTTTTAATCTCATCACGCCAAAATGTCTGGTTTGGTAAATCATCAACTGGCACCTCGATATCAATCACAAGATCACCAAGTGTAGAGGATCTGTCCACTCTAATTTCATAGTCTAGTACAATTGGTGGCTTTGGTGATAGATGTTTGGCCAATAGGGTAAGAAGGTCCTTGAATTCAAATCTTGGGACGTTAAAAAGCTTGCCCAAACTCTCATCACAGTTAATGATCTTCTTATCCTCGGGACTTTGCAGATTATTAAATTGAATGTATTGCCAAATAAAGAACAGGGCATCATGTTGTGACAATTCTGAGACACCAAGTAATTGCCCCAATTCCTTTGAAGTCTTGAGCTTTATTGGTAGCTCCTTTGGTTGAATCGTGATTCTAGTCATAATATTCTCGTCACCATTACGTTTCACGTCTAGCCCATCAAACTCGACGTTCTGAACGTTAGGATCGTTTGATTCATGCCATTCAATTATGTTCTCCTTCGAAAGTGGCATACCAGGACCTTGTGGTACATTAGGTTTCAAATCAATGGCAATTCCAGAGAGGAACGAACTGAACTTTTTTCTCTGAGGGTCACCTGCCTTGCTCTTATTAACCAATCTCCCTTCAACACGCAGTGTCCAATTCGGCTGTTCATTGCCAGTCAATGGTGTACCATTTTGTTGCCATGGTTGATTCTCGGCAGTGTTGTACACAAAGATTCGCAGAAGCTGCTTCTTACTCTGCTGCTTGCCCAGAGTGTCTTGTAACTCGCTCAGTTTTCTAGATGTAAAGATATCTAGTCTCTTCTCTGCATCTAACAGCTGTCTGTACTGACTAACTTCTGGAATAACACGGTCCAGCGATTTAGGGATCTGAAGGTCTGTTGGGCGCGTTTGGATGGCTGTGGCTCCATGTTGCACAACTTGCTGCGTCTTATCGGTGGCGGGTTGTGGCTTTGTGCCATTCATTGTACGTTTTTTTTGATTCTTTGAGTGGCTCTACCTTTTGTTGTTTGTTTTTGCTTTGATTGATTGATTGATGTGTACTTTTTTTTAAGCAGTGGCCGAAATTCTTGATCACCGCACGTGAAAAGCTTACTTAAAAAACGTGATGTGACACGCGAAATAAAAAAATCCGTTATACGATTTCCCTTTCCAAACTCCACGCGTTACTATGACCGTTAGAGGATAATAGCGAGATGGCTGACGAAGAACCACAACAACAAGAGGAATTGTCGATCCAAGAGGAATATCAACTATGGAGACAGAACTGTCCTGCAATGTATGATTTTGTCTCTGAGACAGCACTACAATGGCCATCTCTCACTGTTCAATGGCTTCCTGATGAAATACCAGAGGAATTGGGTCCAGATGGAATTTCTCAGAGACTAATTTTAGGCTCGCACAGTGATGGTGAGGCACAGGAATATTTGAAAATTGCTAGCACATTATTGCCATCATCCCTAATCGCAAAGGGATTCAATAATGATCCTGAACAAACGGTTAACTCAAGATTGAAGATTACCAAAAAGTTCAAACATGACACTGAGATTAATCGTGCACGTTATAACCCTCTCTCCCCTAATCTGGTGGGTACAATAGCTGGTTCTGGACTCGTGAGTATCTACAATATCGACGAGAATTCCAATACTAGTACACCGGTCGTTTTGAAGCACCATTCTGAGAATGGGTATGGGTTATCATGGAATCATCAAATGAACGGCCAGTTACTGACCTCTTCTGATGACACAACTATCGCTCTATGGGATACTAGCAAAAGTAATACCCCAAGCTCTGTACTGAAAAACCATACTGATATCGTCAACGAAGTTCAATGGCATCCAAAACAATCACATATATTTGGATCTGTTAGCGATGATAAGACTGTGAAAATATTTGATTCTAGATCACTTCAAAAGGAATCACAAAACATTGAAAGAGATGCTGCAATTAATGCTATTTCATTCTCTACATTTTCTAACAACCTATTCGCAGTGGGTCTTCAAGATTCCACCATTGAACTCTTTGACCTAAGAAACCCAGGCTACAAGCTCCATACAATCATGGGACATTCAGCTGCGATTACAGCCCTGGAATGGGATCCTCACAATGACGGAATCCTCGCGTCGGGTTCTGAAAATCGGAGAGTTATTCTTTGGGATATTTCCAAGATTGGGGAGGAACAAGTTCAAGAAGATGAAGATGATGGAGCTCCTGAACTATTTATGATGCACGCTGGACATACATCGTCAATTACAGATTTGAGTTTCAATCCAAATATTCCATGGACGTTGGCTTCTGCATCTGACGACAACATTGTCCACCTTTGGAAGGTGAACAAGAATCTAACTAAAGAATTTAGGGGAGTGGACTCTTCAGATAATGAAAAGGACGATGTCGATGTTCACACCTTGGAATAAAAGAAAATTTGTTATGTATCTATGCATCGTAGACTTTATTGTTTATTGCGGTAGTGTCCATACCGAGCACTATAAATCTTTTCGTGAAAAAATAGCCTCGATCGACACACACTCTGGGTTCAACCAAGCTGTTAGATCTCACATATTCCAGCAATGTCATTTGCCCTAAGACAGACTACTTTCAAGCGTGTTCCTTTAGTGCGCTACTCTGCTCGTACCAAACGTGAGAACAGAATACAGGTGCAGCTCCTCAAAGACTTTCCAGAATATGGTGCTCGTGGTGAAATCATCGAGGTGCTTCCGGGTCTAATGAGAAACAAGCTATATCCAAACAATGGTGCTTGCTACATCATTCCAAGATTAAACATTGGACCAAAGATTCCTGTCGTGAAGAAAGTGGCTAAACCAGTTGTTGTGGAACAAGCCAAAGCGGAGGTTAAGCCAAAGGTTGAAGTCAAAAACGCAAAGAGAATCGAGCCTATTGAGATTAGCTCGCTTCTGTTCAACAATTCTGAGATATCAGAATCCGATAAATCATACTCTTTGTTTAACCTAGAGGTTAAGTTGGATCTACTAGAGTTGAAAAAGGATTCTTCTTCCCCAATCACAAAAGAGGATATTGTTAAGTCTATATCTCGGACAGTGGCTGTCTCTGTTCCAGTGGAGGATTTGACCATTTTGAGCAACGGGAAGACTGTTGATTCAATTGAGAAGGTTGGTGAGTACGAAATCAAGGTCGCAAAGGATGGTTTAGATGTTGTTAAGCCATTAATAGTTTCTTAATGATGAAATGAAAACCAAGTTAAAGCGCAGAAGCATGTACATAGAAGTGATTAATACAGTTGGTTTACGTTAAGTACAACATATATCCTGATAAAACCGTTAAGACATTATTAAAAGTAAAGAAACTCTAGAATTACAACCCATTGAACTGAAAAACCCCTCTTACATACAACCCCACTCATTGATCTATTTTTGAACCTTCACGCCTTCAAGATAACAATAACCGAGTCTCCCCTCAGAAAGAACTTCGAAATGAATCTCTCTCTATTAACAGGTTTACCCTTCTTTCCATTTGTACCTCTTGGGGTCTCACTCCACAACTCCTTGACATTTTCCAATACCAGATTGCAATGTCTGTCAAAAGCTCTAATTTTGGCAAGAAACTTGTGGTTATTACGACAAGAGATGAGTACAGGGGTTCCCTGTTGGACCGACTCTTGTAATATGGACATTGGCCCGTTCTGGAACTCATACTCTTCCAACTTAATCAGTTCATCCTGTGTTAGTTCTGCCTTGGGACGGTCAATTAGGTCACTGTTGCCCGGTTAGTAAAATTCAATAAACTAGCTTTTGTGCTTGAAAACATACGCCATTTCAGATCACAATTTGATTGCTTCGGAACGATAAAAAGTGCCAATGAGTAGGTGCTGTTTACTATAAACTGAAAATTTACAATATGTGCCCCGGAAGTTATCCCAATGGCTCCTGATATCACGTGACCAAGTCGTATTTTTCGACCCTGGAGACGCGTCTCTTGCGCGAATTCCCGGATTCGGAAAAGTAATGAACTGCACCAAACTTTTCAGAGTCTGTTTTGTCCTTAGTTTAAATAACCAAAACACCATTAGATCGTCTTAAGCCCAATGTCGTTCGATCGTCCAGACGTTTATACAGCTGCTGTCCTCCCACCAGAGGAGTCAGACCAAGACACTAATCAGGAGTTGATCGCCGCCTTTAGGAACTTCATTTTGGAATTTAGAGTAAACACAGATTTCATCTACAGAAACCAACTGAGGGAGAACCTGCTAGTCAAAGAATACGCATTGGTTGTGAACACTGAACATCTGATCGGTTATAATGAGAATTTGAACAAGGCCCTGATTGATGAACCGGCAGACATGGTTCCTCTGTTTGAGAAGGCCATCACCGAAGTGGCGAAGAGAATCGTATTCTTGGAGGAGAGCGAAGTCCCACCAAATTTCCCAATCTGCCAACTAATAATGAAGTCTGGTGCTACTAAGCTAAGTATTAGAGAACTCGACTCTGAACACATTTCTAAGATTATTAGAGTCAGTGGTATCATCATCAGTGCCTCAGTTCTGAGCTCCAAGGCCGTGTCAGTTCAGATTATGTGTCGCTCATGTCGCCACACGCAACGTATAAAAATTGAATCAAGTTTTGGTGGTGTCACTCTGCCGAAAGTTTGTGCTGCTATTCCTGCAGATGGTGAGAAGAGCCAGTGTCCTAATGATCCCTATGTTATTGTTCATGATAAGTCGTCCTTCATTGACCAGCAGGTGCTAAAACTGCAGGAATTGCCAGAGATGGTGCCAGTCGGTGAAATGCCTCGTCATTTGATCCTTTCAGTGGACAGGTATTTATCAAACAAGGTTGTCCCAGGAACACGCTGTACTATCACTGGTATATACTCCATCTACCAATCTCGAGTCAAAGGACCATCCACCGTGGCTATTAGAAACCCATACATCCGTGTTTTAGGAATTCAGACAGAAGTTGATCACAATTCAGCAGGAAATGTCATCTTTACACAAGAGGAAGAAGAAGAATTTCTGCAGATGTCCAGAGACCCAAACCTATATGAATCCTTTGCTCACTCTATTGCTCCATCTATCTACGGGAATGCTGACATAAAAAAGGCAATTGCTTGCCTTCTGATGGGTGGTTCCAGAAAACTTCTACCCGATGGTATGAGACTAAGAGGTGACATTAACGTATTACTCCTTGGTGACCCAGGTACAGCCAAATCTCAACTCTTGAAGTTTGTGGATAAGGTCAGTCCCATCTCCATTTATACATCTGGTAAAGGTTCTTCTGCTGCTGGTTTAACAGCTTCTGTGCAAAGAGATACTACTACAAGGGAGTTTTACCTTGAAGGTGGTGCTATGGTGCTTGCTGATGGTGGTGTGGTGTGTATTGATGAGTTCGATAAGATGAGAGACGAAGATCGTGTCGCCATTCACGAAGCGATGGAGCAGCAAACAATCTCTATTGCGAAGGCTGGTATCACTACTGTCTTAAACTCCAGAACCAGTGTACTTGCTGCAGCCAACCCAATTTTTGGTCGATATGACGAGATGAAAACTCCAGGTGAGAACATTGACTTCCAGACCACAGTCCTTTCGAGATTTGACATGATTTTCATAGTCAAGGATGACCATAACGAATCAAGAGATATCTCTATTGCTAACCACGTTCTAAATATCCACATGGGTAAGAACAACAATCATGACCAAGATGGTGAAATCCCGTTGGAGAAGATGAAACGTTATGTCTCTTACTGCCGTGCCAAATGTGCCCCAAGACTTTCCCCTCAAGCAGCTGAGAAATTGAGTTCACACTTTGTGGAGATTAGAAAGGAAGTTCAGGAAAGAGAAACTGAAGCCAACGAGAGGTCATCAATTCCTATCACAATCCGTCAATTGGAAGCTATCATCCGTATTTCTGAATCTCTAGCCAAAATACAGCTAAGTCCTGTGGCCAATGAGGATCATGTTGACGAAGCTATAAGACTTTTCCAAGCCTCTACTATGGACGCTGCTGGTCAGGGAATTTCCAATGTGTCTAAAGAGACCCAAGAAGAAGTTAGAAAGATTGAGAGAGAAATCAGAAAGAGACTCCCAATCGGTTTCTCAACTTCCTATGAGACGTTAAGAAAGGAATTTGTGTTGGGTAAGAACTATAAGCAATTCTCTTTGGACAAGGCATTGTATGCACTTGAACGTCAAGAAAGCGTGACGTTCCGATACCAAAGACAAAATGTTCTAAGAACGGGTATCTGAGTAACTGCTCATCTTATAATGGGGCAGTGTTTAATTAATACTACAAAGTAAATCTCATGATTATCATGCAATTAATCTAAAAAGTTTCTCTTTTAAAATTTTGCCTTCTGAGCCAAAGGAGCAACAAGTTCTGTGGCCCTATTTAATACAGTCTCGATTCTCCCCTTTAGTACCTTAGAAGAACACTCGACAGTAAGGTCAAAATAGTTGATTACAGCCTCATTGGAACCAATCTTCACCCTAGCTCCCCTCTTGTCTTCGTCTGGCGTGAAAGAATCACCAAATTGAGCTTTCAACATCTTGGAAATTCTATTGATACGCGTCGTAACGCTAGAATCAGCCAGAGTACCTTCATACTCACTATGCACATGATCAGCATGGTCGTGTGACTTGGATGAAATCTTTACAGATGCTGGTGATGAATCAACAGACATCAGAATGGCCACAACTGAGTCAGCAATTGAATCATTGATGATCCCACTGGTCCACTCAATTGTGCAAATTGAGTTGATGAAATTGATAGTGATCTCATTCATTATCTTCACTTCGTACTCCTCTGGATCATCAATTAGGATCTCGATGTATCCAAACATCTGAGAGAGATGCCATTGAATCAAATCACGACCAGCGTCAACGCGGATTGTCTGACGTTCCTTCACAATGGTGGATGTAAGACCAGCGTATTCTCTGACATCGTCAACCTTCATTAGGTTGAGATCAAAGTCCTTAGCAATTAGCACACCACTGATGATTTTTGGAGGAGCAGCTACAGGAGCTCTGTTGGATGTTACATCGGTCTTGTTCTCTTCATCGTTTAATTCCTCTTCCTCAATACTAAAGCCCAATGCCTTTGCAATCTTGACTGACTTAAAATGGAGACTCAACTCATCACAGTTACGAGGATTATAGACCTTGACTTCTTTGTCAGTGTTCTTGAACTTTGAATATTTCGATAATAATGCAGATTTCAGTCTACCCATAGGATTTGATTCACCGTGAACCAGAATGATAGACTTTGGATCCACTAGTTCAATAAATTTAGAGTTCTGTTCATAATCCACATGAGCAGCAAAAGAAATCTCCTCAATATTGAGTCTTCTTGGTATCTGGGCATCAGGGTTGGAAATGGATGGAATAGTATCAGGCTCCATGATGATATTCTTGGCCAAAGTGCCTTCAACGGAGTAACCAGTCAAGATCAGCGAGTTTCTGGAATCAGGGGCCCATTTCTCCAATAGCTCTCTAGAAACACCATTTTGTAACATTCCCGGACTCGCCACAACAACACACGGAGAGAAATCCTCAAATTTGTCCAAATTCTTGATGTTCTTAATGTGCTTAAATTGGAAGGGGTTAGAGCTCTGGTCTCTGAACTGCTTTCTGATGTTATCGTTCATCATATTGATATAAGTCTGGAATACAGCCAGACACTTCTTGGCCAAAGAAGACGCGTAATAGACATTTACATTCTCCAAATCTGGATGGTTTTTCCAATATTCATCCAGAATCAGTAAAAGTTCCTGTGCAGTACCCAGTGCAAATACTGGTAGTAACACTCTCCCACCTTTCACCAATGTAGAATGTATCAGATTCGTCAATCTCAGCTCTTTCTCTAATCTAGGCTCATGTGTTGCGGTACCAAAGGTACTCTCTGTAATTAGCACATCTGGCCTCACAGGTGGTACCTCAGCAGGGTTCAAATGACGAGATTCCTCTCTCGAATAGTCACCAGTGAAAAGGATCTTCAACCCACCTATCTCAATCAAGTACATCGCTGCACCAAGGACATGGCCCGCATGGTATGCTGTGAATCTGATTCCGTCAACCTCAATTGTGGAATGATAGTCCACTGTCTCAATTTTGTCAAAAGACTCCAATAGATCTTCGTCGGTGTACAGACTCGTGCTAGCACCGATGGACGTCACCTTGACGAAATCAGTTAGAAGCCAACGATAAATGGCCTTGGTTGGATGCGTCATAAACACACGTCCCTTGAAGTTCGTGTGTTGCATCACATATGGAAGTGATGCTGCATGATCCAAGTGGAAGTGAGAGATGAGGAGAATATCCACTGTACTGAGGTCAAATTCATCATAAAAGGGTAGAGTGGAAAGACCCTGGAAACCAGGATGGACACCAGCATCCAACATAATGGTTTTGCCCTTGTACTGAATAACGTGACATGAGCGCCCAACTTCTGAGCCACCGCCTAGCGCCACAAACTTAAAGGCGTCAGTGTCGTTTTCAGAGCTCATTGTTTCTTGCAATTAAGTGCCTTCTTAGGTTGTTGTTCTTGATGCGATCTGTAAATGAATTTTTGTTATAAGTAAAATGATTATGTCAGATATTAGTCATCTTATCAAATGCTTTCCGTTTCACTACCACATCGTGTACATCGTGGTCCCTTCTTATTTTAAGTCTTGACCCTCTTTATATTGTCTAATGCTTGTCTCGATACTACAGACAGATCTTCTATATTTCTCTAAAATAAAAATAAAATTATAGTTACACAGCCTCATCTAGTTTCTCATTCTGCGAATGTTTCCAAGCACCCTTGTACATATGCTCCACATAGTTCTCCTTGTCTGCCTTCTTTCCCTTAAAATATACTTCTGGAAGAATTACAAAGTCGTCGTTCAGGAGTATAGGTTCTTTCAATTTTGTCACATTCTGCCAGCCAAACCAGTTTCCTTGTTCTCCAGCAGTCCATGATTTATCCTCAAGAACCTTATTCTTGGTCTTCTCCCATGTCTCGGTCTGGTTATTGTGGTTAACTATATTAATGTCAGCACCCAACTGGTTAACATATCCAAACACGCTATCTGTAAACATTCCTGGCCCAGTGAACATCATGGTACCATCATAATATCCATCTGAGCCTGGTTTAAAATCGTAATCCTTTCCTTCAAAACTCAACACCTTCGTGTTCTTATTGTAGTGGTTTTGACTTCTTGCGACAATATTGGAAATCAAGAATGCCAGAAATGGATGGTATTTCTTCGATTGGAAAGTCCATTGGCAAAACTGAACTCTTCTTGACACGATCCCTTGCCACGTCTTACAGTCACACTCACCTTCGATTCCAACAACTGCACCGATCTCATTGGCTGTTCCGAAAAAGGTGTCATTGTAAGAAATCCACTGAGACAAAGGCCGTGACAGATATGTATCCGTATCAGAGTATGTGCCTCCCATAATAAACAATGCCAAGTACCTAATGAAGTCATACTGCAGGATCTTTTTGGGCATACTGTTGAAAGTCTCGATAATCTCAGGGAAAAAGGGTCCAAACTCGTGCAAAATGAGCCTATAACCTTTCGGTGAGTCAAGAAGGTTGTATTTAAACTCAGGATCTATTGTCCAGGACTTCATATCATCATTCAATGGAATCTCTTCATGCCAGGTTTGGAGAATCTTCTTGGACATCGGTTCCAATCTTTCGTATGGAAAGTGTCGCTGAAGTCTTTCAAAAAGGGGCGTTTCATATTCCACATTCTTCATATCCTCCATCATTTCCTCGAATCTTGTTTCGTTCCAAGTTTGCCAATCTTCATCGGACATATTATGGTTTATGTTGATACTGACACTAACATCAACAAACCCAAACAGAACGACGCCCAGTGTCGTTACTGCTAAAGCTAGTGAAATTAGTAGCAGAGCTCCTCGTTTCGACTTGAGAAACGGTAGAGCTGATGACGGCAACATGCTATAGCAAGAGAGAGGGTTTCAAGACGTCGAATGGATTCGAGATCTAGTTTGTCGAATTTTTTAGACTTTTAAGTTAAAGTTGACAGCGGATCTAAAGCTGAATATGGAGATCGATACTGGCCCTACCATTTTAAAGTGTACAACATGCATTCTTCTATTTAAAAGTGATTGACGAGATCTATTATTCCGAGTCTGAATCTGAATCTGAGTCTGAGTCATCACTTTGGTTCTCTTGTTCATCCAAAGCCATCTTTGTGTCTTTACTAGAGAACCAGCCACCATTCTCCTGTTCATCGTCTTCGTCACTTGCCATATCTTCATCCATATCCTCTCCTTCAGAGTTCACGTCAATAACAACTTCATCTTCATCCTCTTCAGCTCCGTTCTCCGTAGCAGAGGTTGACTGAGTGTCATTTAGGAACAAATAAGAATACTCGTTATCCTTTGAGGTTCTGACGACCTCTTTAGCAATTCTGGCAATGAATCTCTGGATCGCTCTCAAGGATTTGGCAAAGAAGTGCTTATGTGTGTTGATATATCTGCCATGGCTTGACACTAGTGCCTTGATCCATAAGAGATTATGTTCAATATGCTGAGAGGACATAGAGATTTCACCAATGAACGAGAGAAGCTTCTCCACATACACCACTGGTAGGTCAGCAGCAACAAGAGGAACGTCATTGACTGGAATGGCTTCGTAGACCTTGTGAATCAAGTAAACTTCGTTCAATCTGAAGGCCATCACCAGGGAATTGAGCCATTCTTTCTCTTTAAGGGCCTCGTTGACGGATTCTGGGGTAGTATCGACATCCAAATCAAAAGGATCAAAAATAACCTCTTCATCAACTGAGAAGATCAAGATACCCTCAGTTGAAGCAGCTGCGAATGAAGCAGCAGTAGGTGAGAATTCAATGGCAGTCACCCGGATTTCTGCTCTAGTCTTTCTTAATGATGGATCACCTCGTTTAGATCCTGGAATAGAGTAGTCCAAACGGTCCTCCAAGTCACTATTTTCACCGTCTCTATCAATCAACTCCAGAGAACCAGCATCAGTCATCTTAGAGCTGTTAAGCATTTCCATAGTACCATTTAACTCCATATTCAAAGATACTGTGAATCTTCTTAATAGTGCTTCATTAGGAATATCATAGAGGCAGATGGAGTTGTTGTTACCAGCAGCGACAAGGGACAAACCATCAAAGGAATAGTTAATCGTAGTGAAATGTTTAGCTCTGGCAGAGTTCTTTGCAGTGAATCTATCCTCCAGGAATCTTCCGCTAATGATATCCTTTTTCCCATCAATATTTCCCGTCTGCTTCGCATTCTCAATCTCCCAGAATTGGATTTGGCCATTAAGCGTAGACACGGCAACTTCTTTAGAATCTGGTCTCATTGCAATACTCAAAACATCAGAATGAATCTCAAATGGCTCAACGTGCTGTGATCTCCCAAATAAACTCCACACTCTAACAGTCTTGTCCCAACTGGCACTCGCTAGTACACTGTTTTCGACACCGAAGGCTAGGCATGACACAGGGCCTTTATGTCCCGATAAAGTCTCAATAAGCTGTGATGTCTGCACTGACCAGACGTAGATATCATAAGTATCCTGCGAAGAGGCACAGATCACCTCACCACTTGGATCCACCGCCAATGCACTGAACTTGATACGCTCAGTCGCAGTAAAAGTCCTGAAATTACGGTACCTTATCAGATCCCAAGCCTTGACTGTACCATCCAATGATGCAGAGAAGAGAACCTGGCCCTTCTTAGCAAACTTCACTGCAGTGACAGCTGATGTGTGTTCTTCAAATGTGGTGAGACAGAACCCGGAAACAACATCCCATACCTTGATCTTACCGTCATCCGACGCGGTAACAACTCTGGAACCATCAGGGGAATAAGTCAATGCATTTGTTGAGTCGAAATGGCCCTGCTGTTTCAGAATGTAGGACTCACTTTGCCATTCGTACACCAGCAATTGGCCCAATTTAGACGACCCGAACGCAAGCCATTCACCAGTCTTGTTGATAGAAACAGTATTGACACCATTCTGGCCCATACTCAGTTGCTGAATCATGTTGAAGTCAGGTAATTCATATAGTCTGAACTCACCATTGCTAAAACCCACAACCAAGAGGTTATTGGCTGCATGGAAGGCTGCACATCTCACCTTGGACTCGGAAAAGAAGTAATTCCTCTTGGTAATTCTCCAACTCATCAAAGATGGATCGACCTCTGTATCCTCATCCTCACTCACGTCATCCTCAGTTGGTCTCTTGGTATATTCCCATTGTAACAGGGCACCATCTTTACTCACTGTGTAAATAACCTCCTGGTTAGCAGAAAAAAATGCATTAATGACAGTGTCTTTGTGACCTGCAAAGGTCATGGCAGAAGATGCTTCTGAGGAATCAAGGGTAAATAATCTTGTAGACAAATCTTTAGAAGTAGAAAGGAAGAATCTTGAATCACTGGACCAAGTGACACTTGTCACGTCGGCGAAATGACCCGCATAGACTCTATGACGAACAAACGGAGCAAACTGTCTGTCCTCTGACATATCTGGTGTCTTCCAAACCTGGATGAATCTCGAGCACGCAACTGCAAAGTGTGAAGAATCTGTACTGAACTTAAGATCTAAGACCTTGTCTTTGAAGTTGAAATGATGGAGCACCATTCTGGACTTGTAATTCACCAAGATCGCCCTTCCACCAACATCAACGGATAGAAGCAAAGTTTCCTGTGCATTCAGTGCAATTCTTGTGATGTTTTGTCTGTGTTCATAAGGGAAAGTGAAGGACTTATTGTTCACGAGATCAAAACAAGAGACACGGTTACCCACTGGACTCAGCAACTTAGTACCATCAGCGGTAAACAGGAGGTTACCACGTGAATAAACTGTCCCGAGAAGGTTCGAGAACTTGAAATCTGACTTCATTGATTATGAGTTTGGTGGATTCTGTTGTAACGTCTGTATGAAGAGCTCATCGCCTATAGGAAAAAAATTCTAACAGCTTTTACCCGGCTTTCATGTTTTCGCGAAAATTTCCGCTTTTAGCACCTGTTGATAATCTTGAAAGTTTTACATGAGATGAGCTTTATAAAGTGACACTTTCTTAGATCTATTTAAAAAGCTTGTACATAGTAGAACAATGAGCACCAAGAAAGGGATGTCCAGCAATGTGCTGAATATGAAGTTTATGAGAGCAGCTGAGATCAAAGAAGAGGAAAAGAAAGTTGAAGAAAAGGTTGCAAAGTTGAAAGACTTAAGTGAATGGAAAAGAGAAGGATCAGAATCATTAAAGGCTAAGACGTTGACCAAACCAAAAGTTGTATCAATGGGATTTTCAGCTCTCAATTCTTTGAGCCAAACACAACAAGTACCGATGGTGGGCAGAAGAAGGTTTGGAGATGAGCCAAAGAAAGAGGTCAAGAACAAGAATAGTGAAGAAGAAGGCGAAGAAAATGATATTGATAGGGCCTTTAGATTAGAGAAACAAGAAAGAGAGAATAAGAAGGCAGTAAAAAGAAGCCTTGGGTCCTCTACTAGTATACCCAAGAGTAAGAAGATGAAATCATGATTTACAATTGAATGAAACTAAAAACCTAATGAATAATATCTGTAGATAACCAACTCACCTCTTCTTTTTAGCGATCTTTTCATCCAATAACCCAGCTCTGATCACAGCTTCTCTTGTAGTAGAGTTTATGTGCTTGAAGCGGTCTGGACCTAGATGAGTCCCACCGAACCACCTGCTAACCACAACGATCACATTCCATACATCCATGATTTGTAGCAAGTGGAGCATTCTTCCACCCGCAGCTGATTCGCCATCGTCATCACAATCAGAAATCCTCGTTCCATCTTTTTTTTGGATTCTATAAGCCACCATATTGTGTGTTGCTCTACTAATCTTACGTTCAGTCTTCAACAAAGCCAGTTTCTGCCGTAGTTCCTCCTCATTATCCACCAAACGAGCAAAAGCAATGAAAGTGGAGCCTCTATCAACGACTGGATCACTGGCAACCCAACCATCGAGTACGTCCACTGAGTCAGCCTGTTCCGTTGGCTCTTCGGGCACAGCTTCATCGTGATCATCCTCCGCGTACAAAACACCTTCAAGTTCACCAAGAAACTCGAACAGACACACACTTCCCGGTTGAAACACACTCCCCAGCACCTCAGTGAGAAGTACTTGTAAATAATTGTCGTCTCGAGAGCCACAACGAACTTGAAGAATATGTGGAGGTTCGGTGCTTGGATACCTGTCACCTAATGAAACACGCAGAACGTATTCTTCGTGTTGTGGAACTTTGAGATCGATAAGTCCTTCGTTGAGACGGGTTACACATTCAGGATAGATTGCCTCAATCGCATCTAACTCGTCTCTAACATCCTCAGAAACCATATCCTGAGAATGACTTCTTCATACACAAACGAATGAAGACAAGGCTACGGAAAAAAAAAAAAAAAAAAGCATCCATCATCATTTAACCTATATGTTAACAGCCACGAATTAAATGGCCGATATTCTCAAAAAAAAGGGTAATGAAGCCTTCAAGCTTCAAGAATACCAGACAGCTGACAAGCTCTATGCTGACGCCATCAAATTGGATCCTCAGAACGCTGTCTTATACTCCAACCGAGCCATAACGCTCATCAAACTCGAAAAATGGCAAGCGGCCATTGACATTGTGGATGCAGGTCTGGCTCAATCACCAGATACAAAGACCACCGTTAAACTCCTCTGGCGTAAAGGCACGGCGCTGACTGCATTGACCGACTTTGAGCAGGCCAGAACTGTGTATGATAAGGCTCTCAAATTGGACCCTAGAAATGCCAGTGTCAAGAAATCATTGGAGAGTTTGAAGTCGTTGTTATCATCACCACCAGCTACAAATACCTCACACGCAAGAAGAGCCCACAGCATTGATCAATTTGAAGTTGAAAAGAGAAGGAAGACTGGGGTAGAAAATATAAAGATCTACCAAGTGGATGAGCTTCCCGCAGAATTTCAAGCGAACTCATCATCTGAACTGCAACATAAAGAGCAACAACAACAACACACACATAAACATTCATTCAAAGATTTCAAAGAATCAAAATCCTTACGAAAACCCCAACAACAAGACAAAATCTCTAAGTCTTCATCTCCACCAATACTGGAATCTTATCCTGACCAGCCAACCATTCATAGCCTCTCCACCATAGTAAACAACAGACCAACAACTCAATCTTTAGAATATGTCTTCTCCATAGATGCAGCTCAATACTCTAAAATCTTTAAAAATGGGAATATAGACCATAAAATGCTCAACTTTGTCCTGGATGCCATCATTTTCTGCTTGAAGGACGATGATTCACTATACAATCAACATCAAGCCAAAGCACTTCTTTCTACATTGTCACAAGTTCCGCGTTTTGGACTTGTTCAACTCTTTGTCGATAAGAACAAACTTTCAACAGTCAGCACATTAACTCAAAACGCTTCGGAACTACAAAAATGGTTGTAAAGAATAGTGATTGATATATACTATAGAATGAATAAGACTTCAAAGATGCGGTCTCCTAATCTTTGCCCTCATAGCATTATAGGCTTTCAATCCTGTTTTTGAACTGATACCTATTGATGGTTGAACCAAAGATTGTAATGCCTCAGGGATATGTCTGTCAATATCAAAATGTAGAACCTCTGTGATAATGTAAGGTACCATAAACAGCGCAGCAAACATACCTAAAATCAAGAAGAAAACCAACGTATAGAATTGAACTAATACTCTTCTTTTCCTTCTTTTTCTAGTTGAAAATATCTGCGGTCTGATCTGTCTATCAGGCTTTAACCAAAATAAAAGCAATGAATGCCACTTGTCTACATATGGGAGAAACAATAGCGGGACCTGAAGCGCCAAGATGAAATGGCCCAAGACAAAATCTAGAACAAACAAACTCATTTCAATGATTTTGCAGAAAAACTCTCTTCCTGGTTCAGTAAAAATGCTCCATCCTAAACCTGCAGTTGCCCATTTGCCAGACCACCATGCCTTATTACTTCTATCATGTTTGAACTCTCTCGTTAAAAAAAGGATAATGATCAATTTGAAAACCAAACTTTGGATCAAGGAGCAGGCATAGAAGCCTAAAACTGTGTTCTGGAAACTCCAATTTTGGCAATACCACAAAAATTCGAAAAAGACAAAGTGATTGAGCAACGCTAAAGAGTGTGCGACGCAAGATACGAGCGATGGAAAGCCTGGAATGCATAAACCAAGAAATGGACCTAAAAACACAGAAAACACAAATAGTACTATCAATATGACCATATTGACTGCGATTGGGCCTAGTGAGAATACAAGAACCCTTAACAAAGTATTCGATGGAGTAGAAGATCTGGACTCATTTTGCGAGTTCACAAAAACATAGGCACATAACACAGCGAGCGTTAACGCTAGGTGTGAATGTAGCTGAGAGAACAACATGTTCATCAATGAAGGTTTCTTGAAGTCATGAGATACGCTGTCCCCAGTTCTGCCCATCTTCTTTCTTTTGGTGCCAGTAATCTGAATTCTGATGATTCTTATATGACAAATCCAAGAATCACCAGTTGACTCCGTGCTTCCTGAACTCAACCACCCCAAGTATTTCCTGTAGTCCAAAAAGAATTCATTCCACGAAAACTGGTTAGGATTGTACAAAACAGGGCTGATTAGCAATGCGATAACTGTCACCCAGAAGTACAGAAAGGCAAAATTCCACATTGCAAATGAAGCATAAAGTAACATTGCCATTGCTGCTGCTGCAAAGTAGAAGCTCTCCGACGCAAACCTTGAATATAAAAGAAAAAATGGAACCCTCACAGTGGCGAACCCTCGGCCTGTTGCAATGTATCTTGCACCACCCACTGCTAAATCGTTCAACAAGGATTGTGCATAAACCTTGCAAACGAATACTTCAAAAAAAGGTGATAATGACATGAAGTGTTTTCCTAGTCTAGTGAATGCCCGCCAAATTCCTCTTTCTGATAATTCCTGAACACATAATGGGACAAAAGAGACAAAGAACACAGCAAAGATGGACAAAACTGATCTCTCAAGCCACCTTATTAAGGGAATCAAATTGGAACAGCCCGTTGGTTTTCTAGGATCTGTAATAGGAATATTTGGGTCATAGTAACAAATAATCGATTCATGGACCAAAGCTGCCAAATTGATGGAAACGAGCAAAAATAATTGAATCGAAAGGATAATAAAGACATTGTTCAAATGAAACCCTGGGTGTGCGTAGTAAAAGGATAGAAATCTATCAAGAGGTAACTGCGTGCCCAAATAAAAATACTCTCTTGACAACATCTGTTCACCCATGCCAGCACCAATTTTAGTGTTGAAGTTCAAAATTGAACCAAATCCTAAGTCCCTTCCCTTGCCACATTGAATGTACTCTGAATGTTTAATCCTTCCGCCTCGGACTAGGGCATTGATACCAGCATAGATATCTTCATTCAAATGTAATCCCTTCTGAGCCTTAGAGACGCCCCCTCTTGTGGTCATGAAAACAGTGTTCAAGAAATCCGGATGACCATAATGCAACTTCCCACCAATCCTCGCCAAAGTCCTTGCAAATAACGTTCCAAATGTTTGCTCTTTACTAGCAGCAATATCCCCAAGAATACCAATGTTTTCGGAGAAAATGTACTCCCGTGTACCGATAATTGCAACTGGGTTAGCCGTGGTCTTTTTGCCAGTATCAGGAATAGTTGGGTATAAGTCACACTGGTCGTTAGGACCTTCTTCAAACTCTGCCAAAACAGATCTAATTTTTAGGCACTCCTCCAAGTAGTTGTCTTGATTGGCATCAATTAATTGAATATACTCGCCTCTGCAAAAAATCAATGAATGATTCTGGTTATCAGATTTACCATCTCCTAATATTGGATTGCCACTCAACCTTATTTTGTATTTTGGCTTTCGTTGGCCATTCTGTAATATCTCACAACTTCCATCAATTAAGACAGAATAATACGTAGTTTGACCAGTTGTTGGGTTGACTTCTTCATCCAAGTAGGCTATCTGTAATTCTGGGTACGCCCTTAAAATCAATTCCTTATTCTCCTGCTCATCAGAACTGAAAGAGCGTAGTTTCTGCATCGAGACAACCATTCTAAACTTTCTCAAAGCCATAACTGCTGCAGCCTCTAGCTGTTTCTGCTCATCCTGGGGAGAGGGGTTTTCAACGTCATACATCAACTTAAGCGCTCTTGAGTAGTTCATAAAGCCAGAGATAGTTCTGTACAACGTCTGTGAGCGCAAAGATGCCCAAATTCTTGTTCTCAAAATATATTCTGGAGTAGCTGTCTTGAAACCAATACAATAATATGGCAAATTGTCAACCTTCTCCTTTGAAGAGACTATATCAGAGCTTGAATTGGTATCGGTGGGTGTTCCTAAATCAATTTCCTCAGCAAGCATCTTAGTATCCTTTACAAAGTATGACCATTCTAAAGGATGAAGTTGTTTCAAATATTCCAATAATGTCACGTTTGAGTACCCCTCGTCTTCTCTTATAATCTCCCGCAAGGTCAAAGTGATCTTCTCGCTAAAGTGCGGAATCAAAACTGTAAATGTTGGTGTTTGGTCAACAGGAACAGGATCTGGTATCGGTGTTGATAAAGACTGTGCGAAGAAAGTGATTCTTCTTTGGGCCTCAGATTGTGCCTCGAAAAGTGGCGATTTAAAGGTTTGATCCTCCTGAGACATGAAGAACGTTGGTTCTTTCAATATCACTGTCTCACCCCCATTTGGTCCTGTTTGTACCACCTGCTGGTAAATCAACCTTTGAACGTGCTCCAACGAAATCAAGTGTTCACGGTACATTGCGATAACAATAGAGTTCCAAACTTGGGAAACAATGGTTTTTGATTTTAAGTTACTTTCAGGGGTGGTTGCAACTATCTTTGAATAAATTCTCTTTGGTAATCTTGAAAATATGTTTCGCCATGGTGTCCAAATAGATACACCAATGTATAGGGCGCGACAAACTGAGTGAAAGGTATTGCAAATGATATACCACAAGTACGTATCCAGAAAGAACAAAACCATGTCAGTCAAGCACATTAAAAACAACAAAATGCGTGGTTGGTGTCGACAGATGAAATCACCAAGATACTGTTCTCCAGCACATCTATGCCCACGGATAATGTTTAACTCTCTGATAGGATCCTTCAAAGACAAAGTCAAAAAGAAATAAGATTCTGTAAATTTGGCAATGAACACTGCAAGCCACAAACCGTATGAAGATAATAATTCCTTTCCCCTCAACTGATGAACAGAATTAGTGAAATTCTTACTCGGAAGGAAATCTCTTTGCTTTTTTGCCTTAAATGGTGATCCAAAGAGTGATGCCAAAGGCGTGAACGTGAAATAGACAGTGACAAAAAAGCTTACTAGAAACTGGGAAATTGATACACTCAAACCAACTTTGGAGATTGGATTGAATGGGAAAAAGCCAAAAACATAAAAAGAAGGGGCACCAGTGCAAAACAAAATCAACGTCAACAAGAATAATCTTTTCCCTAGAGGCTGCGCTCCTGGCCATTTCCTTGGGACAAATAGGAATTCCAATAATGTAGAAACAATGTTGATAATTGTAGAAATGCATCCATGCAAAGCAATTACTGATAATCTCACTTGGACAGGGGGTTTGTTGTCCAATTGTTGTTGATAGCGTCTAGTGTACAACACAGGAGAGTTCATCATCGTGTAAACCCAAAAAGTTGAGATATGCAAAATCCAGATTCTGTTAAAATTGGTGATAGCATGGGTCCATGTTCTTCTTTCTCTGTATGTCTTATAAAAACATTTGGACCACATAACATCATTCAAATAAAGATAACGTTCATGTGGTGGAAACTGCATCAACTGATTACTTGATCCTTGTAATTGAATATTCTCTAATCCTCTCCTATACCAAAAGAATTGGTTCATATCATCATAGCCAATTGTGGTGGAATGGTCTCTATCTCTTACAATATAACGGCCTTCCACCATTTCATAAACCTGATCTCTGTAGTAGTCATATAAAGGAGTAATAATATGGTCCATGAATGGCTTCAATTGAACATCTGGATAGTTCTTTTTGGATCTATCGAGACCATAGTAATAATCGTTGCAGCACTTGAAGATAAAGCACATGCACTCTGGCATAAATCTCACGTTATTGGCCTCTCCCCAGCACAATAAATAAATGGCTAATTGGATAATTGAGTCATCAGACGAGAGTGACTTCATGTTCTCTATCCATCTCTTCTCAGATTCCTCTAAAGTAATAATCCCAGGAGCAGAGTCATTGTCAGGGCATTGATTTTGGTTCGACCTCATATAAGACTTCTTTGGAGCACCATTTTTCTTTATATTCACAAATCCAACTGTATCATCAATATCCAACTGGGCACCAAAGTACCACATCTTGAAATTTGAGTTGATTCCGCCAATGTAATCAGCATGCAACGATTTTAATGCTTGGGTAGGGCTCATTCTTGACGCTCTAGAGTCCAATAATCTCATCAAGTAGTCAAACATGTTCTTGGTGTTGTCTAGTTGAAAACCGAATATTTCCGTTAGCTCCACAAATATCAACTCAATCTCTTGTCTGGTTATTGGGATCTCATTGGCATCTGACCAAGAAGGATAGGGATCGTGGTAGTGGTCAAAAACATCATAAATACCTTTTTCTGCAAATCTTTCGCCCTTGACATCAGCTCTAGTATTCTTCTCAGGAGAATTAACTTTCAATCTTTCACTCCAGCGCCCGCTTGCTATTTGCGGCGTCTTGAAACCACTGAAAGGTATAACACTCTTTCCACTAAGCGCCGAGTTGAAACCATTGTCAGGAGAAGCTATCGCCTATGTTAGGATCAGGAAGTCATTGATATCAGTCGATCTCTGATAAACAAAGCATTGAGGGTATCTGGTCATACAGGTAGGTCTATCATGAAACTCAGGGGTATCAGTATACTTGGAGTTAGAAGAACTCGCATCAGAATCAATCTCACCAGAGTGAAGCTCTTGCCGTTGTGGAGACGGAAGGGGCATTTCCAGTAGTGAAGCTGCTTCGCGAGTGTATACCCTCAAGTTCAGCTTGGAAACTAGTTGGCACGGTCATCTGAGTGCCACAAAGTTCTATTTTCTTAGGCACTTGAAAAACGACACAAACACGATACTCATACTTTTGTCAGAAATAGTAATATTCCTATTTAGGTAGTAATCACTTACCCCATAAATTAGCAGTCAGCTTGACAGGATATTCTTCCGTGTTTTAGAATATTTGACAGTTAGGACCTCATTTCTTTCCAGTTGATATGTTTATGGTACCACCGCAACAGCCATTAAAGGAGATTGAGAAGTATACCTTCTAAGAAAATATGTTTCACGGTATCGGAACTCCGTCGGAAGATCGCTCACTAGAAATTGTTCAAGGGTCTATTTAAATCAATTCTCTTCCTGGAGTATGATTTGAAATGTACAGTTGAAGCTGCTGTACCTGTAGCACACATAGGCTTGTCGCTCCTAGGAAAACTTAGTAACTGGTGGCTGATCTGAGCTATCCCTCTCACATAGGATAAAATGGGAATTGTCCGAGATCCTGACAACAGTACACTAAGTAACCTATTATAGCGACGTATTTGCCTGCCTTAAGATTACTCTGAGGATTCAATACACCCCATCTCGAGGTCCACTTTTAGATTGGTAAAAACTATTCACTGCCGATCCATTGACATTTGGGTATAACAGAAAACCCCTTACATTCTCTGCATCAGTCCTTTTCCTGTGACTGTTTAACTTGGCTCAAAAGTAAAGAATTGGAACTATTTGCCTTTCTATATAGTCTTAGTTTGAGTTGTCCAGGAAAAAATTGTCTACTTTAAAGTCATATCACATGCTCACGGTAGCACACTCAAAGTCTACGACTATAGCATAATCATGATAGCGGTCCCAGTCACATTTATTGGTTGCAAATATGATCATGCAGTTATCATTGTGATCATAACCAAATGAGAGCCAAAGTGTAGAAGTAGCAGCAATTAAGGTTCTAGGGTCCCAAGAGCACGGAAAGAAAGACCCTAATGCATAAGCCGAGCTGAGTATTCCAACTGGAACCAAACGACTTATAAGATTTAGGAAGCGCTATCTCTATATTATTGGATGTTTCTTGGGATGTGATTCATTCATAATGTATTGGTTACGAGCTAAACAAGAGGGTGCCGAAGCCGACTTCAAAAAAGACTGAACATAGGAGAACTCCCTCACTCCAATCTATGGTCTTCAGATCTCATATGGCTGAAGCCTTTGCCCTGCCTGTAGACGCAGCCTGATGTCGCTAATCTTATCGTTCAGGAAATTTGTAAACAATTGTCAGCAAAAGTTTTCTGTACAATGCCGGTAAGGACGGGATTAACCGTTTGCCGACTTTCCCGAGCTCTTCGAAAGACTTACGTTAGCAACAGCAATTTTTCAGTCTGAACGCGGGATCAACACTTTGCTGTTACAAAGTGGTCTGAGACATTGTATCATAATTCATCAGACCACCCATAGACGTTCTCACGATGATTTAGAGCTCTTTAAACCAGAACACTAAGAAATCCATAAGAGAACTCGTTTGCTGTCTATTTGCGGGCTTTGAATGCCTTAACTGACTCACCTGGGGACGGCGGCGACGGCGGCCGTGGTCACCGGGTTTAAGTGCCCGGACAATAGTATCCAGCCTAGCTTCTCCGCCTAAATATTGAGTAGGTTGTGCCGTATGCAAAGTCATGCAGTTAATTTCCACAAAAAAATTATATGACAAAGCAGCGTATTTAAACAAAAACAGTTCCGCAAAAGACTTTCTTTTACCTTTGCTAAACGTTCAACTAAGGCACAATTAAGAGCCAGCTAAAAGAATTCACAAGTGTCGACACAAAGAGACCGTTCTAGCCATCTTACAACTCTTAATTGAACTCCCTAACCTTCACCGCTCCTACCCGATTTGCCGCCCTGCCCATCACTTAGCAAGTCGCACAAATCCACCCGTCATACCGAGCATCCAGCAAACAGTCCTTCACTACTCATAATAGGTACCAATTGAACAAGATGGTGGCTCTACATAAACAATTGACACTTGTATTCTTTATAGCCGCCTCTTGGGCGACCGCCATGGATATGGACACGGATATGCACCCTGGTGTGGAAACTGAGAAAAATTCCACCGAAATTGAACCAGTTCCACATGAGGTCAAACACCAACACGGGTTACCAATTTTGGAGACCCATTTGACACCAGCAGAGCGCCTTTTCTGGGAACAGTACAATACTACAACCTACTTTACTATTGAAGGCTCCAATAAAGCTTCTCTATGGTATCATTGCTTATCGTTAGGTTTGTGTTTTATCTTTTTGTATCCAATCACTATGATGTTAGATTCGGTAAAGTCCAAGTGGTATATTCCTGTCTTGACTCTTTATTGTGCTACTTTGATTTCTTCGCTAATTTCCTTAAAGGTGTTTGGTTCTTCAGTTCCAGATTTGTACCCTGCAAATGCCTATGCAAAGATGTCTTGGATTTTGTTGTTTGCAACCATAACACAATACATCATTGCTGTCCTATATGCTGCTGCAAGATGGGTTTCCAATGGCTGGGCTGAGGACAATGATGAACTCTTGCATTCTTTTATCCCACTAGAAGACCTAGACATTGAGAGAGCTGATAGCTCAGATGCCCCATCACATTCAACTTTGATCAACTCGAATAGGTCATCAGCTGAAAATTCCCATGATGGCGAAAATAGAGAGGATTCTCCAGAGACTCTTTACAAGAGAGATTCACTAGATCTAGACGATATCGAAAGCAACCTTGGCAACTCTTCAAATGGAGAATTCTACAAACCAAATCAATATTCCAAGAGAAACCGGACTTCTCTGAAGAGGGATGATCTTTTGGGCAGGGTTTTCCAAAATGAGACTGTCCAGAAGTATGCAGAGAAATTCCATACTATTGTCAGTTTTCTTTTCAATGCTATGAAAGTCCCAATGTTCGGCTACTTATTCATCTATACCTCTACCGGCTCGGTTGTTGGTTCATTGCTAGCTCAAGATAAGCACGTCTTTAACATTTTGGCTCACTTTATCAAAGGTGGTGTTTTTGTCTCTTTAGGTGTTTTTTCCCTAGCTAGATACTGTGGTTGCCTTTCTAAGTCTGGTCTAGCCTGGAATAAAGCTGTGGTTTTGAAGAGTCAAGTTAACACCGGATCCTTTTGGTATAAGTTGACCCCTCGTGGTATGATCACAATGGAGGGATATGAAAGTTTCTTGATTTTCTTTTATGGTATCACCAACGTGTTTTTGGAGCACTTGGCCTCCCCAGGTGGTGCTTGGGACGCCAAAGACCTGCAGCATGCGTCAATTGCCTTCATGTATTTTGGTTCTGGTCTTTGTGGCTTGATTACTGAGTACATTCTAT
The DNA here is from genome assembly GCA_023627795.1 of Barnettozyma californica. Taxonomy (NCBI): domain Eukaryota; kingdom Fungi; phylum Ascomycota; class Saccharomycetes; order Phaffomycetales; family Phaffomycetaceae; genus Barnettozyma; species Barnettozyma californica. Next base: position 217,710 of record JAMAIE010000011.1, on the reverse strand, counting down.
CTGAGTGGAGGTTTAATCAATTTCTCTCCAACACCAAGATCAAGGCTGAAGCCATCCATGCCGGTACTCCTGGTTACTCTCCTAACCCATTTCCAGTTTTTACTATTTTCTGGACTGGTATCTTGATGTCCCAGCACAAACAGTCATCTGAGACCTCAACCATGATTCACATGCAATGGGGTTACTTGTTGTCTTTTGGTTCTTTCTTTAGATTAGCAACGTTTGTCTTGTTAATGTTAGTTCCAAACAAGAACCTGGCTCCGGCCAGACCATTCACTGAACTGATAACCAGTTTTGCCTTGATTTGTGGTGGATTTATCTTCATGCAGAGCAATGACCAGACTGTTCAAGCCCTAGAGTACAGAGGGTTGACTGGTATGTTCACTTTAAATGTGAATGTTGGTATCGTTGCCCTAATCATGGCTTGGGAGATGTGTTTGTTGATCTGGAAAGATAGACTGCAATCCTCCAAACAGGTCTAATTTTTATTTGGAGAGGATGATGAACGACATTATGAGTTTATGCCACCTATGAGAAGATGCACTTTTTTTTACTGCTATGTTATTGTTTTATACAACACAGAATCGCGGCAATGAGTTTAGTCATTGACCGCGACTAATTATAATTATTAATATGCCACAGGCCCCTTGAATTCTGGCCTTGAATCAACATTTTATCAACACACCTATGTAGAGATCATATTTCAACAGTTATTTCATTTATTTTAATGATGTAAAAGCTATGTTTGTAGTATCGGACAACCATCATGATGAACAAGGCTCATAACCAAACTGTCTTGATAAGGACGACCGGATCTGATCTTATTTTTGCTGTAATGGCATTTAGTGGGATCGATATCGCTCATTTTGAAGCGCGGAAAATTCTGTTTCACTTGTCAGATGAAAGTGTCCCGGTTCGATTCTGGCGGAAGGAGGGTCGCCGCCCATGGGAAACCTGGGTTGGGTCTCACTAGCAAAGGCAGCTGCACCGCTGAAGGGGAGCAATCCAGCACAGCACAGTTGCCCGTCAGAAGGCGGTTGGGATGGCACTTCTCTGAGAAATGGGGATTCTGCGTGAGAGGAGACCATTTTTTTTTTTTTCCCTTTTGTTTGTTTAATTTGTTTACAATTCTCTGTAAACTGTTGATTACATCAATAAGGGGCAATGACGAAACCCCAACTTCACAAAATGGAGAAAGCTCCACCACGTACCGTCTACAGGGCTTGCTCTAACCAGCAAAGACTATTTAGAAATGGATATCCCGTCACGCCGCACACCGCCGATGAGGAGCTTGCACGAAAAAAGGACGCACCATCTGAGATTCCCATAGTTCAGAGAGATGAAGTGACATTACCGGACTCTGATCTGCTCAAGATGATAAACTATTATGCGGCTATGAAGTACCCTGAAAGGGAGGATATGTTCGATGGATCGGCTTTGCTGGCAATCGGGTTTCTGATAGAGTCGTGGGTTGAAGAGATGGTGACTGATGATACCTACAAGCTATTTCTTAAACAGGAGAAAACGAAGAAGACGAAGAAGAAGAGAGAAACACATGAAGACAAAGCATCACATAAGAAAGTCAAGATAGAGGGGCAGAAATCTACAGAAATCTCGGAATGAGCCATACATCGTTTTTAATATGTTAGTTCACTGCGGTCGTGCGTCAAGAATTTCCCATTATCAGCAGGTTCCAGTCCGCTGATAACCGCTAGGGTCTTGCGAACACCTTCATCGACACTGAATGTATTCTTTGCCACATACTGCAAAAAATGTTCGTCAGGTTTAAAGCTCTTGGATGCACTCACATCGTCATTTGAATCGTGTTCCTTAGTATTGATGAGGCCTGGGTCATAATTGACCACAGTGAAACCTTCAGCCTTCAACTCATAGCTTAGCTGCACACCTATAGAGTTCAATGCTGCCTTTGATACTGAGTAGGGCGCACAAGGGAATGCTTGATACAAAAACTGCGGGAAGTTACCCACAGATCCCATCACACTGGACATGAAGACAACCTTACGTGTTTCTTTTTTCAAGAGATACGGCTTCAAAACTTTAAGGATCTCTAGGGGACCAATTGCATTCACGGTAAGAAATTTGTGATATTCTTCCGGGGAAGTGTGCATCGCAGAGTGTTTGGCATTGTTTAAAGCAGCGTTAGAGATGAAAACATCAATGCCCATGTTGAGCCTCTCCAGCTCTTTAGACACTGAGAGGTAAGTATCTGTATCACCGAAGTCAAGTCTTAGGATGGTGAGACGGGGATCTTTTGTGATTAGGAACTCTGAATCTAAAGAGGAAACATCCCTTCTGATAGTACCAATCACAATATTGTTGCTATTGGAGGAAAGGAGTTGCTTAACGAGTTCACGACCAATACCACGGTTGACCCCTGTGATAAAATAAGTTGTCTGCTGGTTCTCTGCCATTGTATACTTTTAAGCCTTGCACACAGTAAAAAGGAGAAAAGAAGCAAGCAATTTGAGAGTGGCATGTCCTTTAAGGTAGTTCACCTATTTGATTACATAATAAATTACATACATGTTTAGTCACCGGATGACATCACGATCCGGGATTCCGCCGCTTAAAAGATCTGTATGGCGTTTTCAGAAAACAGTGGCTCAGTGCTTCTCTTTCTCTTCTCTTTCACATTCCATCCAGTATCAAGCTATAATTCGCAAGCACACATGGCCAAGGTACAGGAGTCCTTCCGCGAACAAATGCGAGGGTTTCCCTGGTTTCAGATCTTCGTGGTTGCAAGTGTGCGGTTTGCAGAGCCTATCGCGTTCACGTCATTGTTTCCTTATGTTTACTTCATGGTGAAAGACTTCGGCATCGCAAAGAATGAGGCTCAAGTGGCCAAGTATTCAGGTTACTTATCATCCACGTTTGCTCTCGGCCAGGTGCTGACATCATTTCAATGGGGGCGATTTGCTGATCGCAATGGAAGAAAGCCAACTTTGGTGATTGGCCTAATAGGTTCTATTCTGTCTCTGTTAACACTTGGGTTTGCAAAAAATTACTATCAGGCACTGTTTGCACGTTCATTAATGGGGCTGTTGAATGGAAATGTCGCTGTCTTAAGAACTGTACTTGGCGAGATTACAACTGAGCGCAAACATCAGGCTCTTGCATTCTCCACTATGCCTTTGGTTTTCCAAATCGGTGCAGTTATTGGTCCCTTGATTGGTGGTTACTTGAGCGGAAAGACTACTAGAATAGATTTTTTGAAACCACTGGTTGAAAAGTTTCCTTATGCTCTTCCTAACCTTGTGATATCAGTTTTATTGGTTGTCGGTTTGATAAACGCTATCTTTTTCTTGGAAGAGACGCATCACATTCACAAGTACCGTCATGATTACTTTGTCGAGACAGGTGATTATTTTTTGAATTTTATAGGGATCAAAACTAAAGAACGACCATGGAAACAGCGCAAGCTGTCGGAGCCTGCTCTTATTGATGAAGAGACTCCATTGTTTGAGGACGGTGTATCTTCAGACGAATCGATTGAATCCATTGGCCCACTAAGCAGACGCCAGAGCATGGCATTGATCCGCACATATTCTCTTCATGAGCCACAGGACGAACCAGAGCCTAGTGGTTATTCTTCACTGCTCACTCCTCACATCTTTTACGCTGTTTTGTGTAACTTTATCATGAATCTGCATCTGACAGTACATGATGAGTTTCTACCAGTGTTTTTGGCTTATGAAGTTGCTAAAGATAAAGCTGGGAATCTTGTCTCGAAGTTTCCTTTCAAGATCACTGGTGGTTTGGGGTTCACTTCACAGGACACGGGTCAATTGTTGTCCTCTACTGGTGTCTTGGGTATCTTTTTTATCCTGGTGGTATTCCCATACGTTGACCGTAAGTACGACTGTTTGACAACGTACAAACGCTTCATTTGCATTTTTCCAGTTCTGTATCTGTTTGTGCCATTCGACGTTTTCTTGGCACCATTATCTAAATTTCACCAGAAATCTGTCATTTACGTAATGACTTGTTTGAAGACGTTGGCAACTTCGATCGCATTTCCTCAGATTCTATTGATTGTGCACAACTCTTCTGATCCAAAACACAGAGCGTTGATCAACGGTGCTGCGATTTCTGTGAGCGCTGGTGCTAGATTTGTGGGACCTTTGGTATGGGGGTTTGTGATGAGTTGGGGTCAAGAATATGACATTGCTTGGATTGGTTGGTGGAGTTTGTCCCTTCTATCTCTGGTTGCCATTCAGCAGAGTAAATACCTGAGAGACAAGAACTTGGAGGACGAGCAAGTTGTCCAAGAAGAAGAAAATTGATACTACAATTGATTCAAAAAAAGATTAACATAATATACAGAATATTCATGCGATTTATTTGGTCTCTTCAGCGGTAGGCTCGACAGAAGCTTCAGTCTCAGTTTCAGTCTCAGTAGTTAGACCCAATGCTCTTCCAGCACCAGTTGGGGTCTGCTTGTACTCTTCCTTACCAGTGGTCTCAACCCCAAACAGTCTGTAAAGGGCCTCGAAGGTCTCCTTCTTTGACAGCATCAGGTTGATACAGGAAGTACCTATCCAAATTGGATAAATATCCTCTGGGTGACCTTCGATCTTCACCTTGATGAAGCCGCACCCAGGAGTCTTACCCTTGACATTCTCAGCAAAATCAGCATCTAAAGCATTCAACTCATCATACTTAGGGAAAGCTTCTTTCAATAGCTTCTCAAACAAAGTAGTGTTCGCGTTCAAGACACGAGCGCCTGTAATCTTGTGCCCAAGAATTGGGAGGGCTTCGTTCTGGATTCTCCATTTGCATTGTAAGTCAGTTCTTTGAGAGACAAAAAGCTTCACACCAGAGTGGACAATCTTGAGTCTCTCCTCGTTTGCAAGTAGGAATTGCTTCGTGAGAGGAGATGAGAGGTAAACGTTTCTTGTTGGTTCACCAGTGGCATTTCTGACAAAGCAGCACTCAGTGAGAGCAGTGTCAGTCTTATCAAAACCAAAAAACTCCCAACATTTGGCGAGTTCTGGGTGTTCTGGCGATAAGAAGTTGAATGGCTCAGTTTCATCTGAGGCATTGTTGGAAAGTTTTTCCTTCTTTTGTGTGAGATCCTTCTTGAACTTCTTGGCAGCTGGTTCTTGAGTTTCAGTAGCAGTTTCCTTCTCCCCATCAGCGTTCACCTTTTCCAAGACAGTGATGAAGAAACCACCAGTGTTTTGCTGTTGTGGGTAAACTCTGATACAGTCTTCTAGGTTGAAATCTTCCGCTTCAGTAGGTGGGTACAAGTGATCTGGGCAAGCTGGATCAGAGCCCTGCTCCTTAACCTCGTAATCCTTACCCACAACTCTCCAGTTCTTTAGGCCCTGTGAGTGCACCAAACCTGGAAGCACTGTCTTGACAATTCTCAAGTTCTTGTTCTTTCTCAAAGCACGTAGGATGACAGCCTCATTCTCCATTGGGTTAACAGAACAAGTAGAGTACACTAATCTACCACCTTTGGCCAAAAGTTCAACACCCCTCTGCAAAATATCATATTGTAGTGGGTTCAACCCCAAACCATCACCAATACCCCATTTGTTCCAGATTTGAATGTTCTTCCTAATGGTACCATCACCAGAGCATGGAACATCACACAAAATACGATCAAACTTGACGTACTCATTATCAATAGTAGTCTTTGGGAATAACTGGGCTTGATGGTTGACGACAACCATATTGGGTGAGTTCAATCTCTTGATTTGATGAACCAACATGTGAGCTCTCTTGAAATCAGCATCGTTGGCAACAACGAAACCAGTTGGGTTAGGAATTTTGTGCAAATCTTCAATCAATTGAGCAGTCTTGGAACCAGGAGCAGCACACATATCCAAGACCTTGTGGTGTGGCTGGACATCAAGCACTAGAGGAGGAATCATGGAGACCGCTTCCTGTCTAGAGATATTACCGACTTCGGTCTCAATCACCAAGAATCTCTGAGTTTTGGCAAACTTTTCGTTTCTGCGGATGACCTGCTTCGAGATGTCGACTTTCCAGGCAAGCTCGTTTGGATAGAACGGCAATGGCTTTGGTGCATCAATCTTGACACCTTCGTGTTCGATGTCTCCCAAATGTGGTAAATGCTGCTCAACAAAGATCTTCTTCACCTCATTAGCATGCTCAGCAGTACCAGTGATTCTGAAAGTGAGTGGTAATGGACGCTGCATATGAGCTTTAAAGCTAGCAAACTCTTCTTCGGTCATCAGGTCCAGCTGGTTCTTGTAGTAGTTTTCCCATTTGGCATTTTCCTTCTCAATCTCTGCCCAGTCACCGGAATTGGCTGCGTTGTCTCTATGTTGGCCTCTGTTTGAGCCACCTCTCTTCTTGAATTTGCGGGCCATTTCTGCTGCTGAGTATTTCCAGTAGAATCGGAGGCCTGTTGGTTTCATTTGATGTGAGAAAGCCCTCGAAAATTTTCAGCGATGAGCTTCTTGGGTAAAAAAAAAAATCGTTGTTTGCAGATTATGTCAGCCTCTGCATTATCGATAATAACAAAAAGGCGTCAAAACAAAAGAGGCAAATTAATTGACAATATTCTTCTCTTCATGGCTCGTCTCAGCGTTGTTTCTGGTGGATCAGCGACGAATACCTTGACGCCTCTTTTGCAGCATCTCGCGCCTCATTCTTTGACCTTTATTCTGCCTATTTCTGATAATGGTGGATCAACATCGGAGATCCTTCGTGTTCTAGGTGGACCTGCCATCGGTGATATTCGATCAAGAGTCACCAGAATGATTACTGATGAAGGTCTTAAGACACTGCTCAGCTACAGGTTAAGTGAAGACAATGCTGAGGCCAAAATGGAATGGACAGCCATTGTTGAAGGCGAACATCATATCTGGAATGATGTGGAGATTCAGTGCAAGGAGATGTTTAGGTCGTTCTTGGTACATGTTCACGTTGAATTGCTGAAGAAATCACGCACAGCATCTACAAAGTTTTGCTACGAACTCGCTAGTGTAGGTAATCTTTTGCTCACAGGCGTGCGATTGTTTGTTGGTTCTCTGGATAGTGCCATTGAACTGGTTTCTAGAATGACCAGGATTGACCCTGGAATTCGAATCCTTCCTTGTCTAAACACAAATTACACTTATCATATTGCCGCTATGCTCACTGACGGCTCAATAATCACAGGTCAATCGCAAATCTCACACCCACCGTCAACTACACTGCCTTCACCAGTGAACCCTGGCGTCATCTCTACGACATCAATCAATGCATACGAGCATCACCAGAACCAACATGAGGACGTTCCTTATCAGCTCCCGGACCTTCTAATATCACAGCTAAAATTCTCTAAAGATGACACTATTCCACTTCCTGCTCCAATTGATAGAATTTTTTACATCAACCAATATGGTGAGGAGATTCACCCAAGAGCTAACTCGAGAACGATAAAAAGTCTTAGTGACAGTTCAACTATAGTATACTCTATTGGGTCACTGATGACTAGTATTGTCCCTGTATTGATATTGCAAGGGATAGGAGCTGCTATTGTTGAAAACAAAGGAAGTAGCAAAGTGCTCTTGCTCAATGGGGAGCTAGATAGAGAGACATATGGTTTCACTGCCCTTGACTTTCTTGATGTCATATATGATGCAATTCTTTACAGCTTTGGAGATAGAGGTGTTGATATCAGCTTCCGTGATGTACTAACGCATTTAGTTTACATGAAAGATGGCGGTATTGAGGTTGATGTTCCGGAGATCGAAAAGAGAGGCATCAAATGTGTTGAAGTCAACAAGGATTTCAGTGTTGGAGAGATTCATTTATACGACCTTGATACCTTACAATCAGTACTTTCAAACATCATAAACCAATAAAATTTATTTTTATTTTCTTTGCTTTGAATCAAGCTTTGAACTTGTTTGGTATATTCTTAAGCAGAATGAACTTCTCAAACTCTATATCACTCACAAGCTGCTTGACATTAGCATTGTGTTCGATCTCATGTTCATGATGCAGGAGCTCGTGCTCAATATCCTCCTTATGGACAATCTTAATGTCCGGGTCTTCATCTCTATGGTACTTGTTCCAATGGTGCACCTCATACTCATGTTCGAAATCGCCATGGTGACCAACACCAACTCCCAAATCAGGGAACTTACCTCCTTTAGCTGCAAACTTCAAGTACTCCTCCTTAGAAACACGATCATCTTGGTTGGCATCCAGTAATGACAGTATTGCTTTAACAATTTCCCGCTTTGTTGCTTCGTCAATCACCTCCGAGTCATCATGGGACCCCAACCCATCGCCTTTACCAACGACTTCGTCACGGTACAACCCATATGCACTAAGAATATCTGTAGAATCCATATATCCCTTACCACGGGCATCGTGAAGGGTAAAGAACACCTGCGGATCGTATTCGTCGAGTCCATGCTCTTGCTTCATATGCCACGCCTCCCATGTCAAGCCCTTTGGGACAGGCTCTCTCAGATCTGTGTCTTTTTCACTGGAATGTGCTTTAGCACTGGCTACTAGAAGTAAAAATAGTGGCAGTGGAGTGAGTTTCATGGTGAGTTTCTTGGCCAATTGCTCTAGGAAAGTACTAGTGACACAAATCGATCCAGTCTGTCAAGTCTGTTAGGTTGTTTGTTGCCTTTTTACCTTATATTAAAATTCGCGAAAAGTTATACTAAGAAGTGAGAACTGGGGGAGGCCAAACTTTGCTCAATCCAGTCCCAGACATACACTGCAGTAGCAGTGACAAAGACAAATAGACCAGCGTGGTGTTGCGTGACTACTACCGTCATCCTATTAATGAGAATCACTGATCTGCCAACAGAGATACTTATTAAGATCGTTAAGTGTTTGGACTTGCAAGATGTCATAACCCTGAGAGAGGTGCCAAAACTCAGAGATTTGGTGTTGCAGATCTCCAATGAAGTTAATGGTCACATTTCTGGCGACGAACAAGGCGAATTATTCTTCCTGCAAATTGGATGGTATACATTTGTTGAGTGCATTCCTCTGGCGAAACTGCTTCAGCAGAGGGACAAGAGAAAGTTCATAACTGTCATGTCTGGTAATGTGGGCCGCAGAATGCATGATATCTTCACCCATTTCAACTATAACACAGCGACAGCGGCAATTGTGAACTTCCTTGTAGATGTCGGACTGGAACGTAATGTGATAGACATTAGATATATGAATCATGAACTGAAAAAGTACAAAAACTGGCAAGTGAACTTTGCTCATCATAAGGTATTCGCTGTTATTGGGGACATTGAACCGCTTGATTTGATCCTTCCTGTTGTTGAGAAATTGGTCATCTCCGAAGCTGGCGATGACCAACGTGAGGGAAGGTTACGATACCCAAAGCTTGAGATTCTTATCTTCTCTACATCCATTGAGGACACAATCCCAAAAGGTGAATCTGCCTTGATCAATCACAAACTGGATTTTACCTCTTATCCTACCAAGAAATTTGCACTAACTCCACCAAGACTGGGATTCAAACACAGATATTGGGATTTGTCAAATTTAGAGTTCTGTGTGCAGGATGAATGTTTGTTAGCTTCCATTGGTTCAGTGAGTAACTTGTACTTCCCCAATTTGAAAAAGTTGTCATTGTCTCTCAACTTTAGGGACACAAAGGATAATTTTAAAGATCCAGTCATAGAGAACATAAGAGCTCCTAAACTGGAAACTTTAAGAGTTGAATTTCATTTTGGATTGTTCCCAATTGTAAAAGACTTGGAGATTCCAGAAAGCTGTGCTGTCATTCTCAGTGATTCTTTGTTCACACCGTCAGGCACTGCTTGGGAAACCGTTCAGCCTCTAGATCATCATTCTATTGACCTCTCATTTGCTAACCGGACTAAAGAATTGCATCTGGAAAATGTGAAAACTCTAATCGGCCTTGTTCCTGCTCATATTGAATGCTTAAAGATCAATGGGATTCCGGAAGAGAATGCTCTTTCGTTTCAAGGAGTACAACAGCCGCTATTAAAACTGAAGCAATTGATGTTGTTCGGTTCAGGGAAACCAATCAAAATCACATTATTAGGGTCTACCAAACCTTTTAAGGCCAATTTATTCCCTGCGCCTAATTTGGAAGAGCTGAAAATTCATGGTGTTGAGAAGCACGAGAAGATTCTTCGCGTTATCAACACGAATTATCCAAAACTCACAAAGCTCAATGTTGATATATCGACCTTTGAAAAGAAATCCTCAAAAGACAAAGTTACATTTGCGTGTTTGGAAGAACTCGTTCTTTGGACAACCTGTTCTGGAATTATCAATCTTACTTCATTTCTTTCCCGTTTTGACTTTCCACGGTTGGCGTCTTTAAAGATATGTCTACAGAAGATCAGATCTGGTAAGGATCTGATATCGATTTGCTTCAAGTCGTTGCCATCTCTCAAACATCTGAATTTTGGCCGTGAGTGGCCAAAGAATGCGAAACTTGAGATTAAAAGTGTCTCTAGCCTCAGAATTTTGAAATTACCCAATTCCATTGAATCCATTGACGTTGACGAGACACCTGACATTGAAATGGTAGCAATTCAGCATGAGGAGCTGCCACTGAAGTCAAAGACCATTACTACACATATCAATGCCAATTTGAAAGCATTCCAAGTCAATCCAAAGAGACGCAAACTTAATGTCGGGCATATAAAGCCAATGTCGCCGTCCGAGCCGGATTTTGGGTGGAGTTGGAGCGCATAATTTCCGTTAGACCCTTACTTGAAGGGCTCGGCATAATGTCCTGGATACTGAAGAATCGAAAGCTAGGACGTATTGGATTCTTCCTTCCGTCATGAACTATGAGTCCTAAAGGAGCCCAACAAATTTGATACGCTAGGAGTCTGCATAAACAGCCCATGTTTGTGAACGAATGAGATGGAAGAACAATTCGGTGTTTGAATTTCATGTGGGTCGATGCACTTGCAGAAACCCGTTTCAAGTCGGGCTTCTAAATAAGTCAAGACTTAGTACTTACAACAACACACAATGACGGTATACAATTTAGGGATAATGCGATTTACTCTGTCACTAAGAACTGTCTATCAACAGCAACATTGACTTATCAACAGAACAGAGGTGTAGCTTTTTCTTGAGATCGTGGTGTGTGGTTTTTTTTTTGTCGTGTGCAGTTTGATCAACTTGCACGGCTCTGCAGTGAAAATTTTTGCTTTAGGAACGGCTACACATCAGGATTTGGAACATACATTAAACTTCTAGGATCAAGTGGTCTCATTACGTCCGAGGTACAAACCAAATACCACATTCGCCATCTGATTTGATGACAGAGGGCCGTAGAGAGCCCGGAGTTTACCGTTTTCTAGGGATTATTCAAAATTGTTGGGTAAATCCTAAATTGTCATACTTGTTGTCATACTTGTTGTCACATCTTGCTAAGATCAGCACTAATTATGCAGCGTGCCCTAACAATGAAGCGGATATTCGTATCTCATAAAGAAGTTCTACTCACATAAAAGGCTGATGATTCCACTTTCCGAACTCTGCTTCTGGGGTCCCCAAACCTATATCTGTCTCTAATTCAACACAACAATGGACGCAGCTACAATTGCAGCTCTATTGAAGCCTATGGGTTCTCAGCAAATTATTAACACTCTTGAGACCTTAGTTAATAGCGGTGTCAATACCACTGCCATTGACATCCCAGCAGTTCTTGCCTCTCTCAATGTCACCCAGGTGCAGGGCCTACTGAGTGCCAATTCCTCTACTGTTGACGGTTTGTTGCAGTCTCTTCAACCAGTTCAGCTTGTCAAGATTTTGAACAATGTTCAGAATGTTACCAGCACTCTATTCAATGCTGCCAGTGCTGCCCAAGATTATCAAACTGCAAAGGCTTACGCTGTTCAAGCAACAACTTTGATGTCGCTATTGATGGAGAAGCTACAGACCACCTTCACTGACAACCAACTACTTGGTGTCTTCAAGATCTTGTCTAACGGTGCCGCATTTGGCACTGGTTCCAAGAAAATGTTGGATATTGCTAAGAACCTGATTATGGGCTTCTTTGGTAACTTCCCAATTTCATCATCTAGTTTGCCAGTACCAGAAAGACTATTGACGCTTGTTGCTGCTTACCAACCTGCTATTTTTGGTGGCTACCCAACTCACAAGGATTACGCTCCATCTGCCATCTTCATGGCTATCTTCTTCTTGTTCACTTTAATCCATGGTGGTTTGTACATGAAGAACAGATCCCTTGGTCACAATTTCCTGATCTCCGCTGGTTTGGCTTTCTACTCACTCTGCAGAACTCTTGGTTTCTTGCTTAGAATCGTCTGGAGTTCTGACCTAACCAAGCTAGATGTTGGTTTGACTTCCACCATCTTCATAGTTATTCCAACTACTATGTTGCCATCCCTCAATTTGATCCTTGCCCAACGATTCTTCACCTGGAAGCATCCGGTTTATGGTTCTCACAGACTATTCCAAGCTGTGATGTACATGATTTATGGATTGGTTATTGGTGTTATTATCATGACTATTATTGCCGCTGCTGTTCAAATCAACTACTTTTTAGGCGAGAAACACTTTCACATGACACAGCAGGTCATTGAGGCCTCTTCAATTTTGATTGTCTTGTACTCGCTGGTCGCTGTTGTCCTTGTCGCTCTTGCATACATTATCAAGCCAACTTCCCAAGACAAGCAAGTTTTGACTTTCCAACCAACCTGGGTTGAGTCTTTTGGTTGGAACTACTTTGTAAACAAGGGCGCTGCTCAACAAGCTGCGCAGTCTATTCCTGAGGAACAAAAGCATGCCGTCAGAGTCATTAACTCCACTGCTTACCACCACAGCACCATCAGTGAGAAGCCAACCGATGTGCCAGCTCATGTTGATTTGAAGCATGGTCACTCCATTCTAATCATTGTCTTCTCCACTTTCTGTCTGTTCTTGTCTGACATGTTTAGATGTGTTTCCACCTTTATCCACCAATTCGAGTTCGAAGCCTCATGGATCTTTGACCCAGTTGTGATGTACGTCATGTTTGGTGTCTTGGAAACCCTTGTCAATGTTGTGTTCCTAGTCGGTAGAATTGATTTGAGATTCTACAAGGCTGACCATTTCGGCAAGAGCCTACTACACTCCGCTCCTGTAGTCGATAACCAAGACAGAAGTAAGGAGGAGTCTGAAGAGGAAGTCAAGCCAGCTGAGAGTGCTTGAACGAAAACAGAATTAAAATTAACAAAAAAAAACACCAATGGTCATTTATAACTGACTCAACTAATAATTAATACCAGATCTAATGACTCTATTGTAGCTTAACGTTAATAAGAACTAAACTAAGTGTTATATGTGAGTTCATATTACTCTACGGACGAATCCGTACGTATCTATTATAAACACCCACACACCCTTATAGCCCTAACTAGCTGGCAATTATTCATATCCGAAGCTCTCCTCGAAAACCACTTGAAAAAAAAAACACTATGAATTTTACGAACTTGTTCTTTTTCTTATTCTCGAAGTCATCATCTAAGTTCATTGAACACTTAAAAGTAAGTAATATGACATTGGGGCAAACATAGACAACTTACGATCTTTCATGATGAAATGAATTAACACAGACCTGTACTGATCTTTGAGATGCAGATAAATTAATTGCCTTTACTGACTGAAGATATTGTTTTGCTATGATTATTTTGTCCAATGAGTTGATCTAGGATTGTGACTAACAAGAAATAAGAGTCCTAGCACTATGTTGTGATTGACTGTTTTAAGTGAAATTGAATGAAACTTGATTTATAATACAGTAGACTCCTACTTTGCTCATGATGCTTGTTGGTACAACTATAGATTTTATTTAATTTATTAGCGTTGAGCATCGGTTGCATACATATCTCGCATAACTCGTGATTATTCTCCGTGTTTATTCTCTTCGCTCCTCCACGTCGCACGGAATTAGATATAAGCTTCCGATGACGGTATCTCCAGTAGTTTCATAGCAGAAAAATACGTATGCCACACAAGTGTACTAACCACAAAAACTTGACAAGTAAAGTCAATACCAGAGAGCTGACTGATGAGACAAAATCACTACAATTGTTTATTAACGTAAAGATTTAAAATTGATTATACATGAGGTGACTAAAACAATTATCCTAAGGAAACTTATTTCTTAGCAGTCAATCTTCTCAAGTAGAAGGCCAACTCTTCACCTTCCAAGATGTAACCATCAGCTCTACCGGATTGACCTGGTCTGGAAGAAATAACAGCGTACAATCTACCGGCACTGAATTGGTGCTCAACGGCAGCCTCAATCTTGGCGTCACCAGCTCTGGCAGCAAGCTTTCTCTCAAGCTTTCTGGACTTGGAAACCTCCTCGGTCTCAGCCTTTTGGGTTCTCTTCTTACCCAAGGTCTGACCGTAGTGGGTCTCGTACCATTGTCTGAATGGAGCAGCATCGATTTGGACAACAGCAGACTTGGTCAAAGTGTTGGTTCTGACCAACTCGTTGTTAGATGGATGGTAAGAAACACCAACAATTCTGGTCTTTCTGGAAACACCCTCGGAACCCCAGGAGAAGTTACCGGTCTCAACTCTCAAAGCTCTGAACTTTTGGTTACCACCTCTGGTTCTGACAGAGTGGATTCTCTTAGCACCAATCTTGGTGTTGGCACCTTGACGGCCCAACTCGAATTTCCGCTTCTTTCTGAACTGAGCTCTCTTAGCACCAGTAGCGGAACGCTTGTGACGAGAATCACGAGAAATACCCATTTTTGCTTATTCTGAGATGTTGTTAGTACTTGATCAATGTTTCAGTTGCAGTTTGGATGTTGAAGGAAGAATGAAAAGTGAAAATTTTCAACGTCAAAAGCAAAAGATTTTCAACACAAGGTATAGTAGCGAATGTAGAATGGACAAGTATCGTGTGGTATTTGTGAATGAGCCACACATTGAATTGGCTATTGACTGCTCCTTTTATTGATAATGAATGTCTCTCACGAAATGAAAGGTCTTGGGTTAAGAAACAGCAGCATCGAACTTTGGTCAAATGGAGCTTGTTTTGTCTTAGCTTATAGCAGTCGTATGTGGAACCTTGTATTCAGTCTTTCTTCCTTCATGCTTATCCTTCAGTGGAACTTACTAAAAGTGATCGATGGATAGGTTGATGGTGTAACAAACAAAGTAAGATTCAAACAATTTCAACTTTTCACAATTCAGAGTCCCCAAACGAAAAAAAACAGCGAAATTCAATATTAGGTAAGCAAATGCTGCTCTAACCGTGGAATTTTGTTAGCATTCGCGAAATTTGGTGGTGTGAGGATGTTGGTAGAGGACACATTATTGGGCCGCGAAGTCCCAGAAACAAATGTCTCAATCGATAGCCCTGGAAGATATCACGAGAATTTCCAAAGCCCTACTGCTCAGGGTAACCTCATCGCCTTTCTTTTTTTTTTTTTTTTCTTCAAGGTAAAAGAAACTTTTGTGGCAAACGTTTTGATTGGAATCGAGACAGTTAAGGTGTCATTCTCGAGAAAGAATAGAGGAAAGGATGAGCTATTACGATCAGATTGAGATTGAGGATATGACCTTTGATCCAACTACACAACTGTTCACTTATCCTTGTCCATGTGGTGATAGATTCCAGGTCTTCATTGATGACCTGCAGGATGGCGAGGACGTCGCTGTTTGTCCATCATGCTCTTTGATGGTTCAGGTGATATTTGACCCAGAAGACTTACAGCAGTATTATGATGAGATGGATGGTTGATCTATGTTGAGTCGCGGATGACTCTCAAATGTGGGGCAGTACATAAGGAAGATAGGTGAGAACTTTGTCGATTGAGACTTCCTTCTTACCTACCAGATGATTTCATTACCCATCATAGGGTTGATTCCTTCTGGAAGAATTAGGGATATAATCAGTCACATAACGTATCATTCATATGGTATCTGGTTAATGTGTGGAATCGGTTGGTCTCGTGACTGACTTGGTCCGAAGTTTGTCTGCCGTATTGTCCGGTTGATCGTACCGAGACAGTCATGAGAAAAAGGAAAAAGTCTGTTTGCATTTTGATTTCTTTGTTTTATATGCATCTAATCTATAACGCCTTGCATCCTGTGCAAGTGCCTATTTGTTATCTTTTCCGTTCTAGCATTTTTCATTATCCGTCTGAGCCATTTTGAGTATAACCTCCACAGTGTGGTCCGTACCGCCTTGGCTGAGAAGAGATACATAAACCGAAGACATGAGCGATTAAATAGCTTATGAGCTGGAATCAAACCAACAACAACATCTATTCGTGATGGCAGAAGACACTCCAGAGCAGCTCAAAGCGTCCCTGCATCTGCCAGAGACCCCTGCTCCAACACCTCTTAAGGATGAGCACGTTTCGATGAAACGGGTCGGGCGTCCACTGAGACATGTCCGTAATATCCCAACCAAGCAACTTGTTTTCTACTCAAAGTTCAAAGCACCACAGTTTACATATGAGCTCCCATTGAAACTGCCCGTAAAATCTGGCCATGTTGTTGTCCAGGTTCACTCTGTCGGGCTCAATCCAGTCGACATCAAGATTATCAACTCGTATACCTCCAACTACAATAAGGAACGTGGGATTGGTCGTGAGTTTAGCGGGGTCATCACACATGTCGGCGATAAAGTAACTGAATGGAAAGAAGGTGAAGAAGTGTGCGGTGTTTATTTCCACCCTAATGGTTTGGGAACGTTGAGTTCCAGTATTGATGTCGATACCCATGTTGACATTTTGGTGAAGAAGCCATCTAATATCAGTTTTGAGAAAGCTGGTAGTTGGCTAATCACTTTTGGTGCAGCTTATCAGATCCTTGAGAAAGCCAATAAGGTAAGTAAGCTGGATTCAGATTCCAATGTATTCATCAATGGTGGGTCCTCTTCTGTGGGATTGATGCTAATTCAGATTCTCAAAAGCTTATACAAGGTGGAGAACATATGTGCATCTGCTTCAGGATCAGCTCGCAAACTGGTTCAAGATTCTGGTGCAAAGCTTGCCATAAATTACAAGATGGGTGCTGGATTACCATCAATTCTTAAAGTACTCACAACCACTGGTGTTTACAAAGACTATGACGAAGATGGGAACCCAATCGAGGTCCGTGAAATTCCAGCTACCAGATTTGACCTCATTGTAGATTGTGTTGGTGGATATGACCTTGTTGCGCACGCTTCTGATTATTTGAAGGCGCGTAGCAAAGGCGGTCAGTATGTTACTCTTGTTGGTGATGTCAAGGCTGACTACACCAAAGATGTCTACAATGAATGGAACTCTGTCTACGTGAATGCACGTTCTGTGTTTGGTGGTGCTTGGAGTTTGAACTACTCTAAGTTCGAGCTTGATTTGAAGCCTGGCCGTGAATGGCCGCTCACTGGTGTTGATATGCTTGAAAGTGGAGAAGTGGATGTCATTATCGACAAGATTTACGACTGGAAGGAGTATTCTGAAGCCCTGAAGAAAGTGAGAGCGGGACATTGTCATGGCAAAGTTGTGTTGAATGTTGAATTATTTTGAAATAGATCGTTTGTAGGTATAATGTTAGTGTTTTGCATAATTGGACATAATATTTAAAAGCTATTTGTAATGAAATTCGCATCCTTTAAACATGGACCTTATACCAAAACAGAGCAAAATAGGTTAATCATCAAAGTCATCATGTGCTAGTCACTGATCATCCTCAAGCCTTTAAATGGCAATCTTGAAGAATCCAAGTACTAATGCAATCCCCAGTATGTAGTAAACCCAATAAGAATAACTACTTCCAACTTGTCCTGGCTCCTTACCTCTACTCAGCGAAGCCAAGTACCGTATTTTGTCCTCTGGGTCCATAGTGTCCAAATCAATAGACGAGTCAACTCCATTCGACTGATCTTCAGTCTTTTGTTGCTGCTTCTGATCAGCAACAGCAGTTCTGAGCTGACTCTCTTTCAAATCTCTCTCCCGGATTCTGATGAAATTCCGTGCAACATCATCAGGGAATTCTTCCTTGAACTTGTGGTTCATATTCGCATTCCATTCCAAACTCAACCGAGCAAACTTACGCTTGGTTTCGTCACTAGTGGTGATGCTTCCAGTAGTTGGCTCATCACCAGTCATGAAACTCAACAACCCATTCAAAATTGTCGACACATTCCATGCAGGGTTCCACAAATCAGGATGAAAGTCACTCATGGACAAACAGAGCCTTGTATTAGTCTGAAATCGTCCATTTGGGGTGGTCATACGGATAGCTGGGGGTTTGAATGGGTATTCGTGCGTGAAAATAATTGTGCCATGGTACTGTCCTCCCTCATATGGGGTGTCCTTTGGTCCATCAATCAAGTAATGCCATTCCAAAATGTTCTCCTCCGATGGATGTGCAGTGATATATGGCGGACTGTTGGTTAGGAGAGCTTTGTACTCTTTGGTGAGTCGTTTGTGTGCTTGCTTAGTGGCCATTTATATGAGACTAGTGAGAACTTTTCTTGCTTCTCTTTCTTTCTCTTCTGCTTTTACCTCTTTTTTCTCTTCTGGTTATGTTATCTCAACTCTTTAGATATACTAACAGAGCTTAAACTAGTGCCGACAAAAACAAACTCAAGACTTCTTAATCAGCTAACTATCGTAGCAAGCGTAATGTCGTGACACAGACTTCTGTTGAAAACTATTTTCCACCTTGAGTGGGGGGAACTTTATAGGTCTGTTTTTTTAAAGAAAACTAACCAAACCAGATAATAACACTACAGAAATTTCCAGAGAATTAAATCATTCATTTGCCCGTTGTGTGTGGGTGATAGGGGTTTTGATGCTTATTAAAAATTCCGAAATTAATAGACGTCCAGGATTACGACAAAATGATAATGCAAATGATCGGTTAACTAGTTGTATCCTCTCTCTCTCTCTCTCTCTTCTTACAGCTCAATCACCTCAACTTCCTCCACTCCACAGTCATGACTTTTTCCTTCATCATTAGTCAAAATAACGTCAAGATCGTTAAGATCGTCAAGATCATTATCGTCCAAGAGCTCAATAACTTCATTAGAGTTTGAATCTTCATCTTCAATGACAACAGGACTTGAACAAGTTTGACCTAGTTTTGTCTTCTTCAATACACGATTTTCAACAGGTAGCAGAACCGCATTAGTATTTGTGCTCTGTTGTTGGCTCTTCTTCCAGTCATCATTGTCTTCGTCTTCATCAGATGAACAGACGACATTCTCACCATCTGAAAAATAGCTTTCCTCTTCAGACTCTGGTCCAGCCAGAATTTCCTCTTCAAGGGCTTGTTGCTCCTTAAGTTCAACCTCTGTAGGCGCAGTCTCCTTCTCAGTAATATCGTTCATTCGAATCATTTCTCTTCTGTCCTTGACTCCGGTGAGGACTAGCTCGTTATCCTTCCACACATCAGGGAAATGCTGTTTGAATGATTTATTTTGGGTAGTGTTCCATTGCAAGCTGGCAGCAGCATAATTCTTCTTTTGATCAGCTGTAGACTTCAATCCACCGGTCATCACCTCATTTGAGTTCATCACACTCAGTAGCCCGTTCAAAATGGTAGCAACGTTCCACGCTGGATTCCACGTCTCTGGATGGTAGTCACTCATTGAGAGACAAAGTTTGACACTACATTGAAAACGACCATTTGGGGTTACCATCATGATACTGGGCGGCTTGAACGGGTATTCTTTTGGGAAGGTAAGGGTACCATAATATTGTCCAAGATAGTAGGGTGTATCTGCTGGACCATCAATGATGTAGTGCCATTGGAGGATGTTCTCTTCAGAAGGACGTGCAGTGATGTATGGTGGAGGGGAAGATTGGAGATGTAGGTACTCTTTTGTGAGACGCTTGTGGGCTGCTTTCGACGCCATACCTGTCGCTTATCTGTGAATGATTCCCTGTTGATATTAGAAGAACCGGATGAGAACTGAGAGAAGCAAGATATGAGGTAGAGGTAGTAGATTCTCTGATTTGTTTTTTCTTTTATTATTATATTTTCTTTTATTTTGATTTTAGTAGGCTTCGCGTTTTATCTTGATTTTATCTATGATCTACTCATATATCAGTCAGTAAGTAGTTGAAATGTTTGTCAGTTCTCAAACATGGGTGTTCAATACTATTGATATTCTGAGACTTTAAATCGAGATTTTCAACAGAGATTTGCAGTCAATCCACACATGAGGCTTACATTAAATCTGTAGGTTATGTGGAGGTTTTATTCAATCAAAGAGAACAATGATCAACGGAGGTATTTAGATGGCTTTGACTACTATTCAACTAACTTTTAACTAAAAATATTTATTGTAAAATGCAAATAACCGAAAATTGTAACCCAAAGAATGAAAAGGTAAAACTGTTTTGAAACCAGTTAACCAACGTGTAACGAACCAAAGAAGGAGAGTAAATGTCTGCAACTATTTTTTATGCCATGTCTCTTAAGGAGCAATCTAACCTCTTAACAGCTGACCAAGTCAACAATACCCAAGTGGATTGGAGTACATTGGACACCGATGGATTCATCGTACAAGTTGTAGAAGGAACCAGACAAACATTGGTAGAAAACGTCCTTCTCACCCAAAGCCAAGTTACCTTCTTCAGTGATAGACCAACCAGCAGCGTAGATAGAACCAGCTTGTGGTGGTGGACCATCGAATTGGAATTGTCTGTTGGAAACAATGGCACCAATTCTACCAGCAGAGTCTGTCAAAATGGAGTCCTTCAAAGTGATGGCAAGGGACTTGTCAGTCAAACAAGACTCTGGCAAGTTTTCAAAAGTGGTTGGACCAGTTGGCTCTGGAGAAGAGGTGGTAGCAGTGGTAGCTTGGATTTGACCATCGCTGATTTGGGAAATGGCATCAGCAGTTGGCTTAGTAGTGGTAGCAGTGGCTTGGATTTGACCATCACCGATTTGAGAGATAACCTCAGCAGTTTGCTTTGGACAAGCAGTAACAGTAACAGTGACGGTCTTCTCCTCACAGGTTGGTGCAGTGGTAACGGTAGCTTGGATTTGACCATCGCCGATTTGGGAAATAACTTCAGCCTTTGGCTTGGAAGTGGAGGTTGGCTTCAAAGTAGTGGTGTCAGCTTGGATTTGACCGTCATTGATTTGAGAAATGACATCTCTCTTAGCTGCGGCAGCAGCAGTGGAGGTTGGAGCCAAAGAACCGGTGGTGATTGGAATAACAGCAATACCGAAGGTCTTGGTGTATTCAGTGTGGGCACCAGATGGAGCTGGGGTATCTGGAGTCAAAGTAGACCATGGTTCAGATGGAACATAAGCGGCCAAAGTGGAGGCGATCAAAGATGCAGAAATGATGGATTGCTTGTATTGCATTGTGCTTTTTTTTGTAGTATTGATTGAATGTGCGAGTGTTTGTGGATACTAAGAGAGAAAAAGTTTTTGTCCAGTAAAACACAGATTCAACCTTCTTTTATAGTGTCTGATGGCTTGCCAAAAACTAAAAATAGCTGGCAATTGATCTGATCCAATCACCAGCCATCTATGCAGGTCCATGCATAATTCTGCGACTCATTTGCCCAATTTGGGAATTTGGGGTGGCAGTTTTCGCGAACGAATCACTACAGATCAAGATGGCTGGCAAGATGGAAGGGTTTGATGGGGATAAAAAATTTAATTAACTTAGAGCTCGGGTGATGGGCTGGATCAAATGCAATACCGAATTGGGTGGCTGGTCCCATGGAACTAAGTCATTGCACATAGTGTTGGTTATTCTATGATTCTTCATAGATTATAATCCGAATCATAGAGAAGAACAAGAAATTTCATTGATCTTCATGGAAGAGACCTACATTGACAGTATCTCAGCACACGTGGACAGTAACTAAAATCAATCAATAGACCCCTAAACTGCTAAAAATACAATCTTTCGGCTAATCTCAGCAACCGAACTCGCCGCAACGCATCAACTTGCGGACCGTAGACATTTTACCACCCACTTTTAGTATATGACGTAATCGTAAAATTGCTACTAAGCCGAAAATGTTAGATGCAAAAGATCCGTACAGTAATGAGTCAGATCAGATTGTCCAGTTAGCAGTTAGATCCCTGTATGATTCGTTGGAGAGATCATGCAGGGTGTCGTCCTGTTGGTTGCAAACGTGGCTGTTGTGCGGATGGCTAAAACTAATTCTCACAGTTCATCCCAACTGATCGGAAATAATCAGGTCGAGATGATTGCCTTCCTGAGTGTCTCCAGCGCTGAAGAACATGGCATACAGTTGATGGTCAATTAACGTAACTAAAGATATTCTATTTGTATGTATGCATAAAGGAGATATGTACTCTCCGTCCAGTTTTTCTCCTCAAGGCCGCATAGCACCTATTTACCCACAGTTCGAATACAAGCTGGGCACCACTACACACCCCATTCCATAATTATTAATCACCCAGACTCCATCAGATAGTACCAGATTCGTTATTCAAACAGCGTTAGTGAATAAATAACTGATACTCTCACCATTGTGTAGTCTTCTGATAGCCTCAGCCAAAACAGGACTAATATCAATCTGATCCAAGCGGTCATTAGTAATATTCAGAGGCACAGTGTTCGTGCAGACAATCTTGGTGAGCTTGCTTTTAGCTAATCTCTCCTCAGCAGCACCACTAAAGATACCATGGGTCACAATTGAGATGACTTCCTTTGCATTGTGCTCCAATAATGTGTCCGCAGCCTTGACCAATGTGCCACAAGTGTCACTCATGTCATCAACCAAGATACAAGTTTTATCGGTAACATCACCAACAAGGACCATACGACTCACCTCGTTCGCCTTCTGTCTCTCTTTATGGATCAGAGCAAAGTTCAAGTCCAACTTATCAGCAATAGATGCAACACGCTTGGCACCACCTGCATCTGGTGACACCATAATCGCATTGTCAACATCAATATTCTCCTTAATATATCTTAAAACAGATGGCTCTGCATATAGATTATCCACAGGGATTCTAAAGAACCCCTGGATTTGGGACGCATGGAGATCCATTGTGATAACATGATGGCAACCGGCTGTCTGCAACAGATTGGCAATAAGCTTAGCAGTGATTGGGGCACGTGACTTGTCCTTCTTGTCTTGTCTGGCATACGGGAAGTTAGGTATCACAGCAGTGATCTTTCTGGCACTTGCAGACTTGCATGCATGGATTAGAATCAGTAATTCCATCAAGAAATCATTAATGTTGTCCTCGCCACAACCTGTTTGGATAATGTAGACATCCTCATCACGAACAGACTCACCAATAGTAACTGATGTCTCTTGATTAGAGTACTGGTGGACACCGATCTTACTCAGTGGGATACCCAGTCTGTGTTGTTAAGATTGTTAGAACACGTGAAACTCTCGGGAATAAGAACATTGTGTAAGAACTTACTTTTTAGAGATTTTCTCCGCTAGTTCTGGATGGGAGTTACCAGCCAGTAACTTGATGGAATTTGCTGTGACTGACATGTTTGTGTGGTTATGTGGAGTTACGAAACCAGTAGAGAGTCCAAGGCTTTATCTATCCGGAGAAATGTTTTCGATGTCACAAATTTTTTTGTGTGCGAGATCCGAGATTGCACGTGGCTTTCACGTGAAAAAGACAAATTTCCGAGGGGCCTACTGGTCTATATTGATAAACCAACCAGTGGGGGGTGTTAATCAGCTAAAAATTGGAAGGTAGCTCCAGCTCCTTACTAGTTGAACTGGTCATACTCGGGCTTCCAGTACTGACGTACAGTTTCATGCTCATTACCCAATTTAGAGATCTTGTTAACTTCATCATCAGTCAATTCAAACTCCCAAACTTCAGAAACAGTGTCAATTCTTTCCTTCTTTGAAGAGGTAGTAACTGGCAGGACACCAGTTTGATAAACCCATCTCAACAAAATCAAGCCCTTGTTCTTACCATATTTTTTCTCCAATTCGTTCAAGAAGTCAAAAAATTCACCTGTGTGATCCTTGACGGCACTCAATGGGCCAAGTGGAGAGTAGGCCTCCAATAGGATTCCATGTTCCTTGGCATAAGCATGGATACCTGGAGTTTGGTTTTGCAAGAAGGCATTGTACTCAATTTGGTTCACAACCGGTTGGATTTCGGCCGCAGTAGATAATTTCTCAAGGTCCTTAACCGCAAAGTTGGAAACACCAATGTTCTTAGCCTTTCCCTCTTTGTACAACTGCTCCATTTCCTTCCAAGCAGTAACTACATTGTACTGCTCATCCTCAAATGGGGAGTGAAGTAGATACAAGTCGACGTAGTCCACCCCCAACTTTGACAAAGAGTTCTCAAGGGCCTGTGTTGGGGATGGTGCCAACTTGGAGTACTTGTCAGTGATCCAGATCTGGTCTCTTGGTTTGGTGGTTTTCTTTAAAGCAGCGCCTAGCTCTGGGTAAGTTCTGTACATTTCAGCAGCATCAATATGGACAACACCAGGCAAGTTAAGGACATATGCTGCTTGTTCAACTAAGGATTCGTTGATCTGGGACTCGTCTGTCTTAAACCATTGGGTACCGAGACCAAAGATAGAGATTGCTGGGATCTTGTTCCCGTTATTTAAAGTGAAATACTGTAGAGGCATTGAGCTGAGAATGATGGATTATGGTTGATATTTTGCAGTTTGCTTGTTGTTGCGGAAAGTTTTGGATTGCCAACTTTTATGTGGCTCGCGCCTTTCTGGATTATAAATCATAGGAGCCTGCATCTTCCGATTTGCGCGGTGCTCTTTATCAAGCTCTTTCATTTTCTTTACAACAGGGGTTCAATATCATCGACATCCTATAGTGTATAAAGTTTAAGCTAAAATTTCGTAAAGTCATAAGTCACCACTATCTTGTTTTTTTTCCATAGCGTACTCATAATAATAATCATCATCATCATCATCATCATCATCATATTCGTAAACAGTCATGCTCTTCATAACTTCAAATCTGCCTTCTCCCATCCTTTTCCTCTAGCATGCTTCAATTCGTACTCATCTGGTTGTTCATCTTTTGGAATACCATCAACTTTTAAGGCGAATGGGTTACGATCAGCTCTTTGGTCAAGATTGGCTAAGGTGTGGTTCACCTCTCTATGTTTAGATTCATCAGCTCTGATTCTTTGAACCAAATCTAAAAAGGAACTCTTCTCATTCAAGTCTGGCCAGTAGTGCCAAGCAATCTCAGGAATCTGGACATTATCGAACTTTGGCAGTCTCTTTGCCTCCAAATCATGGATCAAGTGAGTGTAGGTGCTGACAGCCTCCTCCTCCAAATAGCCAACAAATCTGTGGCAATAGCGTGGCTTGATGAGATAAACGAAGAAAAACAAGTTGCAAAACACTCCTTGACCGATATAGATAATCATTCTTGTAATCCATGAAGGGTTCCCAATCTTCATAAAAGTCAACAAGTGCATTCTCTCATTGTAAGCCTCATCCAAAAGAGTCTCAATCCATGCCTTATCTCTTTTCAACAATCTCAAAGACTTCAAATGACGCAAAAACGCAGCCACCATTCCTGGAACACCAGCTACACTCTCCAAAAATATAACTCTTGTCATCCACTTTTCTTCAGTCATCTCGTAGCGAGTTCCTTTCCAATCCTCAATGACAACACCATTGACATCTTTAGGTTTTTTATAGCCCGTAACCAAGTCAAAGCAAGCACGACAAAACTTTGTACCTCTGTCAGCAACCTTGTCACCAAATGACTGCGGTTCCCTGTGGGTAAAGTGGACATTCTCACAGTCCTCCTGGGACATAGGAGGATGAGGAAATACTGGATGAGTAATATAGTCAGAGTCGCTAGACTTGACGTCAGGGTTCTCTACCAACTTTGTACCAATGACATTGAAAGAGGACTTGTGTCTGGCACTGAGTATGCCAACACGAGAAAGTGGATGAGCCGAAACAGGTAGAGCTCTTGCTAGTTGCACTCTTAACATAGCTTTATGTTTTAGTTAATACTAGAGCAAAGAAAGAGTAATTTTTTTAGATTTGGATTGGAATTATTTAATTTATATATGTTCCGCTCTGTACCCTTCTGGTGATGGTAAGCGGCGGGGTTTGATGAATTTGCTTGTCTTCTTATTCGTGCGGCTAGTGTCGGGTCAATTGCCCGAAAATGTGTCAAAACTGCGGCAAATTACGGACAGGCAAAAAGAAAAGAAAATCTAAGTAGCGGGCTTTGAACCTGACAGAAAAACTCTAAGGCAAAATAATAAGCAGAGCAGAGTCTCGGACAGAAAACGAAGCAAAACATAAACAGAGTCAAGCAGAAAAGATCATGGAAGAATTTATAAAATGGAACAAGACTGTCGTTCTTAGTGATACATTCAGTCCTTTTGTTCATTCATCACTTTCGTTCGTTATACAGTAAAAATGACGATGACCAATCCGATTCCAGTTGCTTTCGGTCACAAGTCTCAGTCTTTACAGGACCTGAATGATACTAGGAAGCCAGTTCTGTCTGAGTCGGACATCTTGAAGTACTGTGAGGATATCAAGCTAGATCCACTCTGCTATATCCACGACACTATTTCCCATATGCAAGTCGAGGAAATCATTTCCTGTATTCTCCACCAGACTCATTTAGGTTGGAACAAGTACTTTGCAGTGGCTGTTGACACCAGAGAAACTGCATTCCAGTTTGTTTATGGAAATAGAGCTACAGAGGAGGAACTTCAGGGTCTCAAAAGTCTTTTCCATTCTGTTGAGGAGAAGAGCATTATTGACTGTAACGGTTTGTTTATTTACCATGCCTCTAAGATCACACATGAATTCCCAATTGAGTTTACACAGCGAATCCCAATTGTTATCACTACACAAGAACGTCTTCGTTTATTTATAGGCTTGTACAGTAAGGCTATGGCAGACGGATATGAATATGCTGCTGCCGTACGCATCAACGGTGCGAGAAATAAGCTCGCCACTTTTATCATGACTCAACAGGAATCCACTGTTCGTACAGCAATAGTGAATGTTACTACAGTTGACATTCCTCCAATTCAAATAAGTGGGAGCTATGCCTTGAAGTTGACCTTCTATAGACACCCGCTATTTTCCGACTTGAGAATGACGCTCAACTCAACTTACACCAACTATTACACCACCCGGACGCTCACTTCTGCCGATTGTCCAACCTCCTGTTATGGATTATACAAGCTTTGTCACCAATTCGAATTATCTAATCTCGTTGTTGGCTCAGCTGTTACTGAGCTTGTGCTCCGAGTTAAGGGTTCCCAGAAACAAGGATTTCCGCCTGAAGAAACTGTACTTTATTCCTTCTCTAATAATGAAGCTATTGGTGCTAAACAGATTGTTGTCGAAAATAAAGATCAAACATTGATGTTTTTCCATATTGATGGTGGCAAAGAAGGTATCTACTTTGCCGGGGACTCTTTAAAGTGGATAAGAGAGATCCCAATTGCTAAGAAATTCGCAATAGCCTTTACTGTGTTGATTATTTTCTTAATCTTAGTCCACATTGGTACAAACGTTATCAAGTTGCCAGCCATACTAACTGTTTGAATCTTTTTATAGTATTTCAAATACTGATATTGAATATATTCTACAAATTTTCACATCTACTAGAGCATGCATTTGTAAAAGATCAAATCAAGAACTAATCTTTTTACCGTTCATCAAATGACTCAACAGTTCGCTAGCTGCACCACCATTTCCACCTTGCTGTGCTTGATGTTGTGGGAGATGTTGTGGCTGTTGGGGCTGCTGTGGAGCAAACTGTTCTGCATGGTTGAACAAACCAGGGGGAGGAATGGTTGGTGTGCCCTTAATTTGCTGTTGCTGTAACTGCAACTGTTGATGTTGTAACAATTGTTGCTGAAGTAACTGCTGTTGCTGTATCTCTTGTTGGGATGGAGGTGGTGCCTGTTGGATACCATACTGCGCATTGTGAGCCTGTTGCATTTGCTGCTGGACAGCGGCGCTTGGTGGTTGTGGGATAGGCTTGAACAAGGAGTGTACTAACTTGACAGTAAATGATCGTGGCTCCACAGATGATGGGAAGGTAGCGTCCGGGCTGGTTTGGGTAATTGTGAAATCATTGGCAAACAAGGTTGGGTATTGTTCAGTGTTAAAGTCAACTGGTTTTAATTTATAAGACAGACCGTTAAGCGTTCCCAAGAAGTGTGCAGTGTCCTCAATGAATGAATTGGTACATGACTCCAAGTCGAACTCATCATTGAACTGCTGCTTCTGTTTTTGACGGAGCTGTTGCTGCTGATGTGCCAGTTGGGCCTGGTGTTGCTGCTGTTGATGTAGCGTGGTTGCTTCAGCCAGTGTTGGGAAGGCTGACGTGTCAGCTAGGGTACTATTATTATTAGCGTCATTATTGCCAGACTTTGGCAACGCGGATGCTGGGTTGGCCCAAGAAGATGTCGCTGGTAGTGGTACCGCGTTGAGGATAGGCTGATGCGCCACTGGTGACGTTGTTGAGACTGAAACTCCTTCTTCATGCTGCCCATTTTGAACACTCTGAGACGAGCTAGGAAATCTTTGGAAAGGAGCAGGTCTAAAGTCTTGGTGGTCGTCCATCTTTAAGCCTTGACGGGTAGATAGATCCTGTCTTGTGTAAGAGTCGGCTTCTTCACCTGGCTCGTGAAGAAACATGCAATTTGGATTTGGACATGACTGCCCACGTAGATAGGAGGAGCAATACTTAGTTGTACCAAACGCAGCCTTCAGTTGACGTCCATCAATGTAGGAGCCGTCAATCTCATTGATACAACGTTGCGCTTCCTCCTTCTTAGAAAATGTGACATAAACTCCAAATGCTGAGTTCGGCCCATTATGTTGGCCAAATGTTCCAGGGGCATTAGGTGCGTTCCTTCTATTGATGACAATCTTTAGGATCTTACCGTATTGGCCAAAGTACTTATCTGATCTTAATAAAGAGTGTAATTCATCCGATGGAGCCTGTGGATTCAAACCCAAGACATATACCAAATTCTTCTGAATAACACGCATTCCAGCAAGATGTTTTCTATTGGCCTGTTCGTTTTCTTTACGTTCCTTTTCACGTTGTTTTCTCTCTTTTTCTCTTCTGGACTGCTTCGATTGCTCCAGGCGCAATTCCTCTGGTGTCATCACTTTGTACTCCACGCTTTCATCATCGTAGACCCTACGACAGGCGGGACAACGCCCATTCAACTCAGGATTCTGTCTAATGTTGTTGTAACAGAACTGACAAATCTGGTATCCACAAGGACATGGTTTGAAGTTCTTGTCGGAAATGTCCATTTCCTCCACGCAAAGTGGACAGACGTCTTCTTCGTCATCTGAGATGAATGAATCGTTGTTGTTAATCATGTAGCTATAATATGTGGTGGATATCCTAAGGCGTGTGTAGAATCTATTCGAGATGTTGCCACTGGTGCTTTTGTTCAGGTTTAGTTTTTCAGTTTTTTTGTGTGTGGTCGGTCGGTCCCCCAGTTAGGAAAAAAAAAAAAAAAAAAAAACCATAACCAAATCTCTTTTTTTTGATAGCAAATTTTTAAAAAATTGGGCCGAGCAGGGAATTGAACCCTGGACCACTCACATGCTTAGTAGTTGTAGAACTGTTTACAGCTCTTCGCCCAAAGCGAGTATCATACCACTAGACCACGCGGCCAATTTATTGTTGGGTTGAGGCTGCAGAAAGTACATACTGGACTAGTACTACCGTAATTTCACGTGATACCCACACCCACTAAAAAAGGCTTAGGAAACATTTCTTGACTTTAAGAAGTCGAAGGAATAATAAAACATACGGATTTATTAGTTATTAGTCAGGACCAACCCTGTTCTTTCTAGTGCCTAGGATGTTGTGGAAGTGTGTCCATACATATGAATGATTTCAACACAGTGATTGTAGAGAACGAAAGTCCTCACATCCCCTCAATGGATTAATGATGTCTGGGTGTTTGAATTTCGAGAAACCTTCTCCTTTTATAACTTACAGGAATCATTTGAGAGATTTCGTAAACAACTTACAAAGCGTGATTATTGATTTGGAGCTATCTACTGTTTTCGTTTGCTTGTTTGTTTATTTCGCTAATAGATTATCCAATAGGAATGACAACATCGCCACTGCAGACACCCAAAGAAGACTTGAACTCAACAATACCCGAAGATCTGACAGGGGCAACCAGTCTCGATAATGATTTCAAAGGAGATGAGGGCAAAAGACTGTTAGGTAGGGAGGAACCCTTTGAAAAAGATACCAAGATATTTGGACTGGAAAACTTTGGAAGTACGTGTTATGCGAATTCTGTTCTTCAATGTCTCATATTCACACCAGGTCTGGTTGACGTGTTTCTATCCAACTTACCTCCGAATCAGGAACCACACCAACGCCGTCTTGAAATGCCGGGAAAGAAACCTCATCACTCTCTAGCTCAACTTCCCACAACTGCACCATCTACAGCTAACAGCGCTAGCCTCCCTAACTCAGCGCCACATCCTCCACCAGCTCTAGCCGAGACGGATCGAAAGCCAAGTGGTTTATTTAGAAGAACATCTGTCTATCTTTTCGGGAAGAGACCTTCTGATGAGGGCGAAAAGACAACATCTGAGGCTATTTCAAGTATGAACCACAGTACAAATCCATTTCCGTCGACCTCTAACTCATCCACTGCCCCATCAATTCCTCCAATTTCAAATGATGTTGTGTTTAGTGCACTTGGACGACAGCCTCTGTCACCATCAATGGCTCTTCAAGATGTTCGCAAGAAGATGACCATGAAGAAAGGACCCATAATCAATATCGACCACTCGATGAACAATTTGGGAATAGAAGACACTGTGTTCACCGCTTTCAAGGACCTAGTAGAGTGCATTTTGGAGAATCGAGCCAATCGTGGTGTTGTGTCTCCTCTATTCTTCTTCGAAATGTTGAAAAAAGGAAGACCAGAATACCGTACAGCTGAGCATCAAGATGCTCATGAGTTCTTCAACTGGCTCGTGAATGAAATTATTGATGGCTTTGAACACGGACTCAAGATTTCACCACGCCCACTCAGGGAGATCTTTGAAGGTTTACAAACGACACAGATTAAGTGTCTGACTTGCGAGCGATCCAATGTCACTACACAACCGTTTTTAGATATCAACATTGAGCTAGATCGCAGCGAGCGATTAGAATCATGCGTGCGGCCTCAATTGCAGTCTATGGAGATAATGTCTGGAGCTGACATGTACCAGTGTGACTCGTGCTATTCTCTTCAACAAGCTACAAGAACTATTTCTGTGAAAAAACTGCCCCCGATATTAGCGTTCCATCTAAAGAGGTTTGCGCTCACCCCAAGTGGCCATTATGGGAAACTTTCAGCCAAGATGGCGTACCCAATGTATCTCAGTCTTGAGCCACCTACTACTCCTGAAGTCTATTATGAGTTGTATGGTGTTGTGGTGCATAATGGTATGCTGAGCCATGGTCATTACTTTTCATTGGTAAACGTTCCAGGAGAAGGATGGCTATTGTTTGACGATTCAGCAATCTCCAAAGTTGACGATTCATATGTTTTGGGCTTTGTTGGTGGCCCTGGGTATGAACAAGACACAGCATATGTGCTTTTCTACAGAGAGATCACCAAAAAGCAATTTGATGCCGGTAAGGTTTCTTTGGATAAGAGGTTGGCAGACGCACTTGAGAAACATCAAGGTCTTAAAGAGCCTGTAAAACCATCAACAGATAACGTTAATAGCTCGGAAGTGAACAATTCAATTGACTTCAACGGGTTTGTTAACCAGAAGTTCAAATTTGAATCAATAGGGTCTGGAATACAATCCAAAGAGGAGCTGGTTTCCCCTTTGGAGAAGAAGCTGTCACAGGATAATTCGATTGCATCAGTCGCTCAAAATTCATCGTCATCTTCTAACGAAAGGGAGAAGTCCAATTTTCTCAGCTTCAGAAGTAAGATTAGAAGAAATTCGCCTGGTAGCAACTCAACTCCCGATCTTCATCATTTCGAGCAACCTGTGATTCCCCAATCGCGTACAAACTCCAACTCATCCAAGGAGGACATTCCACCATCAGCTCCAACACCAGTGCTATTGACAGAGCCTCCAACAACGTATAGCCGTTGGGGTCGCAAGAGCTCTAAATACGGTGGTAATAAAATGGAAATTGCAACCGGAGATAATTTAAATGAAGTGGAGCGTGGGTTAAAAGCTGGCAATAGTATTGTTGAAGGTCTTTTCCCAAAGGAATCACCTGTGGCTGCTTCTAAGGAAAAGAAGAAGCGACTCAGTTTTTTTGGAGGACGGAGATAGAGCGAAAGTATATATAAAGAGTAAAATTACATTACAACAACAGAGAGCGTTTATTTCTTGTTATAGGATTATGTTTACATATATATGTGAAAAATGTATGCTATCAATACCCCATATCTTCAACCTTTCTTTCTCTATTTCTCTCCCGTTCTCTGTCTCGTTCACTTTGAATCGCATCTCGTCTAGAGCGTGAACTATACTCCAATGCTCTGTCTCGAGGATCCCTATCTCTAGAGTCTCTGTCCCTGCCCTCTTCTCGTTCTGGTCGCTTAGGTGGTTCAGGTCTTCTAAAACCACCATCTCGTCTCTGATGGAAATCACCACGACCAATAGCATCCCTTTCTGGCCTGAAATTGCCTCCGCTACCACTTCCTTTATAACTGCTTCCATAACTGGACCTAGAATCCCTTGAATCTCTTGAATCTCTTGAATCTCTCCCATCATATGATTTGGACGTGTTGTCAAAACTTCTACCACTGTTTCTTTCATCGCTTCCTCTGCTGTCAAACCGTGACCCTCCTCCTCTGCTATCGCCTCTCCCTCTACCTCTCCCACCTCTACTACTCCCTCTGATCCCACCTCTTCCGCCTCTCGTTCCACCGCCCCTATTGCCTCCACCACCAACACCCGCAAGCCTTTCCTGCATGGCTTTGTACGCGCTTTCCTTCTGTCTCTTCTTATGAATATCGTCTCTCCCACCAATCCCACCACCTAGCCGTCTTGGTTTCCAGTTCCTGCTTGTTCTGCCCCTCTCAAAATCAATAATCAATTTGCGTTCTTCTATCACCTTTCCATTCATCGATCTCAGAGCCTCACGTGCATCTTTGTCATTAGCAAATTCAACAAACGCATAGCCTCGTGACTTGTTAGTCTCTTTGTCTCTTACGAGTCTGATTCGCTCTATCTCACCCACAGCTGAGAACTTTTCCTGCAATTGGAGTTCATCCATGGTATACGGAAGATTTGAGATAAAAATAGTGGCATAAGGAACCCCTTTGATTAGTGGATCATTCGCTGGGTTCCATTCATCGATGTCTCTTTGAAGTTTCTCCAACCGCTGTTGTTCTTGTTCCTGTTTCTGGGCAATACGAGCCAATTGAGTCTTCTCTTCCTCCGTGGGTTGTGCCGCTGGATATTCTTTCTCTTTATATTTCTGAAGTTGAACAAGCGCAGAGCTTAAAGGAGAGATATCTGCTGTTTTCCTGTTCTGCGGTTCGATGTCTATATGTTGAACAAAGCTGAGCGGTGGTCTCGGCCGGAAAAGAAGCGTAGTCTCTGGTGTGAATTTGGAAGTGTCCGTCTAATCGGTAATTAGTATACTGTAATTGTATTTAGCCATAACAAACTTACCATCGGATCGAAGTTTGGAGTGGTCTAACAGCACGCTGAAGGGATCCAACTGGCCAGGCTTTGGCTATTCACTATTTTTTCGTGATCCTGCCCGCATACGGAAAATTACACTGAGGAAAGTGCCACCAGTCAGAAAATTACACTGATAGGCTCTTCTTCAGTTTATCACCAAAGAAGGCAAAGCGAGTGTAGAGTGCTCAAAGCTTTGATAGATCTGGTCTAAACGAGCCGAGTCATAACTTATTTTATGAGTCATTAGCCGTAGAAGTGTAAAACATCTTTCTAACTTGGGGGGGGGGGGGGGGGGGGTGCTATGATTAATTATTGGTTGAGGTGTAATGATTTAAAAATAAGTACAAAAACCATTAAAAA